>WSYH01000855.1:91819-158169 GCA_036426205.1 Ascaphus truei
AAGAACCCCCCGGCTGTAGGTTTGGCTAGTTTCTTAGGAGGCTGTATTAGAGTCTCTTCATTTTCTGGGAGCTCCGTAATTTTGTGTCAAGTTGCCGCTGACGTCTGTTTCTCCTTGGTTGTACTGACTCAAGGGAATGGAACAGTCTCTCTGTCTATCCAGCTCTTGCTCCAGTTTCGAGCCTTCTCACGCTCCCTCATACAGAATCACCTGGTATCAAGCTCCGCCTCCAATGGTGCTCTGGAAGACATGCAGTGTGGTTTAGCTCTCATACTGCTCTGTGGGGACGTACTGGGTATTCAACGTTCCTGCAGCGCTTGTACCTTTTACAGCCTGCCCGTTTTCCTTGCAGCCGTTTGCTGCTTCTCCTCCAGCATACTAGAGGTGTGTACGCAGACCTTGCAGTTGGTTCTGCAGTCGGTGCTCTGCTCAACATTTCCTCTTTCAAAGTTATTTATTTCTTTAAGAGCTGCAGCTCTCATATCTTTCCCTTGACGTATTCTGTCAACTCAGAATTTTCTTTTTTTAATCTTAAATCTCTTGTTCAGTACTCTGTCTATTCAGGGCTTCCTTGCAGTCCACTTCCTTTTGCAACTGCTGAGGCGGGTGTCTCCTGGCTGAGACTTCCATCTCCAGGTTTAGTTCTGAGCTCCTTCGAGAGACTTTAGATCTAATTACTGTAGGATAGTTTCTTGAAATGTCCAGCTCTATAGACTGGTAGTTCCTTCTGGAAACTCCAGTCTGTCGCCAGCACCTTCCTTTTTGCACATCTGCTTGGAGGCGGGCTGTTCCTGGCGTGAGATCCATCTCCAGGTTAAGTTCTGAAGCTCCTCTGAGAGACTTGAGATCTAGTTAAGATGTAGGATAGTTTTCCTTGAAATGTCCAGCCCTCAGTGAGACTGTGTAGTTCCTTCTGGAAACTTCAGGTCTGTGCGGCAGTGTTGGTTCATGATGTGAGGCATCCAGTGCACTGTGGGAGTGTCTGAACCTCTTTTGAGATACGTCAACCTCTATCTGGACACTGTTGAATCTGTTGTGAGGCATTCAGCCTCTATACGAAGAGAGTGAACCTCTTGCTGGAAGACTGTCATTGCTTCAGTGCCTCCTCATACTTCGCTTAGCGTAGCACCATTTTATCAGATTGCGCTTGCTTTTCATCATGGCACGGTGAAAATAGCAGCATTGCGTATCTAGCTCAGTCTTGAGATTCGCCATTCTGTCCTGGCGAGAGAAATTGCGAGCACAATCCTGTAGCTCAATGTATTTTTCGGCTCTGCGTAACTATTCTTTCTATTCAATTTCACGGAAGAATCAAGTCATGCCTGGCAATTTTCAGGGCGTCTTCCGGGCTGGTCAAGGGATGTCACTCACTGGTCCGGCTCCTCTTCCCTGGTATGTGGTTGAGGGTTCCTCACTTAGCACGGACAGACACTTCTTTGGGGTACACAACTTCTGCCTTGGCCCTCTGGATATTCGTAACGCGGGACGAATTCTATTTTCTCAGCTGCAGGGCCATACGGTCCCCCTTTTTCCCACAGGATCTGGGGACGTGTCTGTCTTCCACGGTAAGTGAAGAACCGCTTTTCTTTTTCTTTCCTTTTTGATTTGGTGAACCCGTCCTCAGGGATACTGGGGTCTCCATTATTTGAAGTTTTAGCAGCTCACTGGATCCACCCGGCTTTTCTTGCAGTATAGTGACGGAAATTTTGTGATCCACTGCCCGCTCTGTCTCCTGCTGATATATCGTCATCAAAGGGAGCGGCTTTTCTGTTCGTGCCGATTCAGGCACCCCCACCATCTTGGGGTGTTTGTGGGGTCTGGTGTACGGTTCGGGTTCCCGATAAGAGATGTTTCCTCTTTATTGACTGGAAGGGCACTCTTCATGGGGTAGGGTTCATTACAGGAAGCTGCATCTTGTCTCCCACTTTTTAGGCTATCAGGTGTCATTTTCTTCCTGACTCAAGAGGCGCTATTGCATCGTTGCCACTGTATTTGCTAGAACCCCCAATTGTGGTGATAGTCCCTACAGGTGGCATATTTTGCTTGTAGAGGTCAGTGGCTCTCACAGGATCTCTGTAGACTTTGTCTTTCTTGGGTAATTTTTTTTTTTCAAATCAGCAGTACTGGCATGCATTTTCTTTTACAGGTATACAAGAATGTGCGGTTGCTAGGTAAAAAGTCTTTGCTTATACACCATTATTTGTGTGCAATCCTCCGCTTCAGCAACAAGATTTGGTTTTGCCTGAGTTCAGTAATTCAGTCTCATCTTGGGTATTATGGCATTCACACTTAACTGGGTGTCTGTTTTGCTCCAAGATATAAGGCTACTTTTTTACTTGCAGAAAAAAAACACTTTCTTTGCAGTGACTCAACACTCAGCAATTGGCTTTGAAAAAAACCTTTTTTTTTCCTATAGGGCAATTTTACACACCAGCATTGTGTTTGCTAAAAATTCCCTGCTTCAGCAGTCTTGTATCAATTTTCACACTTTTCTGCATATACCCATTCACAGCTGGTAGCTATGGGGCTGTGGCAACCTTTTTTCAAAATCAGTATCACTCGTGGGTCACATCGTATTCACTGCTTCAGCAAACTTTTGAAAACAACACACATCCCTTTCCAAGGGCTGACTCATCTTCTTGAACCTGACTATGGCTGAAAGGCAAAACCCCTATTTCAATGACCATATACCTTGTGATAGGCAATAAGTTTTAGCTCTCAGCAGTCTCTCTCTCTTGGGATTAGGGTAAAGAGTCACCTGTGTTTTGTAAGTTTTCTGCAGGTAAGTCGTGCAGTGGTGTTCCCTTTAATCTGATCTTGCTGCATGAGGTTTTTTTTTTTAGTTTCTCAGACGTTGTAGGCAAAAAAGCATAACAAAAAATTTCACATTAAAAATCTCCGTCCTTTTAACTACAAAGACACCTCTTCTCCACATCGGAACCATATGTGGATGGACTTCAAGGACGTTCACAGAGGTACACAATTAGGAGGCTTTATAATGTGAAATTATAATAGGCTTTATTGTGCCTGTTCCTTTTCATCAGGAAATTATCCAAACACAGGGGGGGAACAAAGCTTCCATTCACTTGGGAGTATTTCTAGTGAAATCCTATGCCATTAGTTCACATCTCCCTTAGTCAAGCAGTTCTCGCAGCCCAAAAACATATAGCATGAAAATAAGCAGATATAAGCAGTCTCTTAAGAATAAAAGTCTTATCTGTTTCTTGGAGGGAAAATCACACTTCCTGGTTCAGCTTCAGGTGCAGTAGTTTTCCCTGTGCCTTGAATTCAGCTCTGCTGTGCAGAGCTCAAGACCTCTCAGCTCCAGAGATCTGGGTTTCTTTTGGTCAGTCTCTCCTGGGACTCAAGAACCTCTGCTCTGTCTCTCCAAAGGTCAGCTCTCAGTCAGAGCTAGGGAGGAGTTACTTCCTGTCTCAAAGGCAGGCTTTTTCTACTACCTGTAATCAGGCAGGTGGTGCTAGTTAATTTGCTACCAGCAGTTAACTACCACACTGCTGGATTAGAGGCACCTTTGTGAACAGGGATAAGTCCCCTGTTACAAACCCCCTTAGAGGTGGTGCTGTTTGCGGGCAGAAAAGGGCATTTATCACCTAAAAAATATAAATACAGCTCAACCCCCTTTTAACTCTGTGCTTGGGGTCCAAAGAATCACATCGCGTTATAAGCGGATCACATTGGAAATAATGTACAATTGTATGCATTGTACAATAGTATTTAAGATACCAATAATCGTGTTGTAAAGTATTCATCAATACGAAAATTGGGAGCCACGTGGGCATCGCGTTATAAGCGGATTCGCGTTGTAACAGATCGCGTTATAATGGGGTTGAGCTGTATTTGGTAGAATGATAGTGTGTTGGTTAATTGTGTTACCCATGCTGGCTCTCAAGACCGCCCCTGTCGTATTTTCAGATACAGATAATGGTTATATGTAGGTAAAGCAATGTAGTCTGTATGAAAATGTAATGACCTCTACTTTATGTATCAGGGCAAAAAAGTCATGTCTGTGGTTGGACTCTGACATTAAGAAGGGGGGACTCTTCATTCTAAGGGCGTATTCATCAAGCTGCAAGAATGGAGAAAACACTTCTGCCGTATTCATGAAACAGTTCCTGCATGTCCAAACCGTGCAAAAATGGCATTTTAGGTAACTATTTGGTTGTGGTTGTGCTAATCAGAGTGGAATGGAAATGTTGTATGAAAAGGAGGAAATCTTGCAAAATGTAGTTACTGAGATACAAAATTACATTTCGCAGGGAACGTCTCAGCTGGAGATTTCGCTTCAACCAGGCAATGCAATATTGTGAATTTCATGTACAGTAGGAGGAGAAAGATAAGGTATGAGAGAGAAAGACAGGGGGAGAGATACAGAGAAAGAGAGAAAGAGACACAGGAAGAGAGGGAGAGAGAGACAGAGGGAGAGAGACGGAGAGAGAGACAGAGAGAGGGTGAGAGAGAGGGAAAGAAGGAGAGATGGAGAGATAAGGGGACAGAGACAGAAAGAAATAGAGTGAGTGAGAAAGAGAGACGGGGGAGAGGGACAGGGGGAGAGGGACAGAGAGGGAGAGAGAAACGGAGAGTGACAGGCACGGAGAGAGAGAGAGGGGGAGAGAGACAAAGACAAGGGGAGAGAGGTAGAGCGACAGAGAGTGAGACAGAGAGAAAGAGACATAGACAGGGAGAGTGAGAGGGAGATAGAGGGAGAGAGACATGGGGAGAGGGCGAGAGCCAGGAAGAGAGACAGAGAGAGAGAGATGGAGAAGAGGGGGAGAGAGACGTGGAGAGCGAGCAAGACAGGGAGAGTGAGAAACGGAGAGAGAGAAAAGTATTTTTAGGTACATAAGTAAAAAGGGACATTATTATTATTGTTATTATTATTATTATTATTATTATTATTATTATGGACGGGCAGATTCGTGGGTTTAAAATCCGAACTTTGTTAACTACCAAGGTCATTAGGAAGTTTTCAAATGTAAGCAAAATTTGAGTCAAAACCTAAGAAATATTTCTGTAATTCTTTTCTTCTTCTTCAATAAACTGAGCAAACTTTTAGGTTTGCAAACAAACAAAATTGCAAAGATTTACGAACGAGTTTGACAGATTCTTAAAAAAATTGCTGCTTTTTTGGAGTTTTTTTCCAGAATTAAAAAAAATTGAGTTCTGGCAAAATGTAAACACTGCTTAAAAAAACAAAAAAGAAACAGGGAAAGTGCCCACCCTTAAATATTATAACGGGGTCCCTCTCTCTCTTTTGATATGGGGAGTGACAGGTGGAGGAACTAAACATGTGCACGATTTGTAAATCTATAGATATAGATATATACACATATATACACATATATACACAAGGGGATGTGTCAAATTCTGCCCATGGTGACATGTTCACTTATAGTGCAATACACACACACACACACACACACACACACACACACAACACATATATATATACATATATATATATATATATATATATATATATATATATATACTATATATACTATATATACTATGGTGAGTTTATTCAGCTTATCTATCTGCAGTATGTGGCACCTTTCTTGATCAATATGAAGGTTATTCATAGATTTTGTGCTTTTGAGACCAGAAAGGTCACATCTTCACATGTGATCTTTTATCCAGCCTCCTCAATCCTTATTTCCTTACCCTTGCTGGCCTTACTAAGGCACTGGCCTGTGAAACAAGAGAACTAGGTTCAAGACCTTCTGTAGGTGCCTTTGGCAAGTCATCTTCTCGCCTTGTGCCCCAGGCAGCAATATTGAATTGAAAGCATTTGGGTCTGAAGTTCACTGTACATATATTGCTATATCACGCAAAGTACTGGAAGCTTCAGCAATAAATAAGAACAATAACAATGGGAAGTCAATTATGTTAGAGAATTATAATATTTATTGAATAGAATAAATTATATATTCTAATATTTACGTTTGCAACCTGAAAACAATGCTTTAAGTTATTCATGTGATATTTGTAACTTGAAACACAATTGCAGTGTATTAAAACTACATAGATAAATAAGGATGGATTAAAACAAGGTTATAACCTAAGAGAACCAACATGTCCATCAGTATAAACAGGGAACGGTCTGCTAATTAAGAAATATTGAAGTGCACCAGGTTAAACCAGCGGTGTGCACACACGCCCTGCGCTGCGCCCCCCTACCTGCTCTGCTCCTCTGTCGCGCCCCCCTCCTCACCTCTAATGTTGCGTCAAATTACGCTGCGGAGTCATGTAACATCACGTGACCCGCTGCGTCATTTGACGTCACGTCTCCATGGTAACGGGCGTCATTTGACGGCGCGTTGTCATAGAGACGCGTGACTGGAGACAGGTTATTACGTTTTCAGAGGCCTCGCCCTCTCAGCGCGGGACCTCTGTAAACACTGCGCCCACCCAGAAAAGTCTCACGCCCCCCTGGGGGGTGCGCCCCCCAGTTTGCGCACCGCTGGGTTAAACTGTTCATTACTGGGAGAATTTAAAAACAAACAAGGACATACAGAACAAGCACAACGTGTTGTGGTCTACGTGTCCCTTTGCTGCAAAAATGGAGCAAATTTGGTGCAAAAAAAAGTTATCAAATGAAAAATATCCAGTTGCCCCAATATGACCTTGACTATAAAAATATTCTAAACAGTGTGCTCAACCTAAAGCTACAACGTGATAATTGTAATGTAAAAATAATGAGTGATAATATACCTCTAATGTGAAATGAAATATAAATAAAAATGTGATACAATCCCAAATTCAACCATAAAGTAAATTGTGAGATGGCAGCCTTAGAACAATATAAAACAAGTCTATCCAGCGACTTGTACCAACAAATTGAACAAACAAACAATAAAGTCCTGGCGCAAAATATCACAGAGAATACCAGTCCTTCCTTTAGAAAAGATGGGGAGGGTAGAGGAAAAATGGAGTCCAGGACAGTCCTGATCACACTGTTCCATTTTCTGTATTCTCTTGTTAATGTGCCTTGATCCCAATGCTCTGCAAAGATAAAATACAAAAAAACAAAAAACCATTGCGCAGTATCCTCTGAGTAATGGAAACTCCTCTCCCCAGCCACTAGCTACTTACAGCAAAGCCGCAGGGAATGAGTGTTTATTGGTATCTTTATCTTTAGTTTCAGGTTACTGCAGTCAACACTGGATCACTCTGCGCCACGTCTTGTCCTCAGGTATCTATTCTAGCACTCAGATTCAAAGTGCCCAGAAGATATAGAAAACAAACATGGTGCAAATACCGCTAATATGTAATTTATTAAAATGACATGACAAAACACCACAAGGTGTCACACTCGCATTTGCAATGTGATGGTTGAACCATCTACAACGTGCCGTCCGCTGCCTGTAAGTTCCAAGCTGCATACACTAGTAGCTGGGGTTGGATCCCTTCCTCCCTCCTTCTCGCAGCCGCGACTCCAATTAGATCCTCCCCCTGATGGCAAGACTACTAGGCTGCTGCTCTCTTCCTATGTGCACGGAGTGATGTCACCAATAAGCTCCACCCTCCATGATCTAATTGGAGTTGCATTTTTCCTACATCAATCCCAAGCAATAAAAATGCATTTACAGGCAACTTCATTACCTTAGCGGCTGACCGATAAGGCAATGAAGGGGTTAACTTCACGTGCCATATTTATTGTGGGTAGCATGGGTGAGTGAAGGTGGTATTTGGCCCTTGGTGGGTGTTTAGGCCTTGTGGGAGGGGGGGGGGGTTGCGGGTAGAGATAGCCCCTTCATTACCATAGCGTTTAATACGCTAAGGTAATGAAGGGGTTAATCCCACCCGCTACCCGCCCGGTAGGCCTAAACATCCATCCTTGGGGCTACTACCCCCTTCACCCAATCCCTCTACCCACAATAAAAAAAATACACACAAGATCCCTACTACCCACCTCCTCTATCCCCAACAACCCCCACAATACATACAGTACAGTAATAGGCAAAATTACTATTATCCACATATGGATAATAGTGCATTTTCCCATTATAAAATCAAACATTAGACAGCCAGCATAAATAAAGTAAATAAAACGTTCTACTTACCCCTGTCATCATGAAGGGCATCCTCGTCAGCATACTCCAGGTCCATATCCTCCATTGCCAGCAAAAGTACAAGAAAAAAATACAATCTAATGGCCCTTAACCCCTTAATCACCTTAGTGATTAATAACCGCTATAGTAATTAAGGGTTAACACTTTCCCCTGATACCCACCAGGGAGGCCTAACCACCCACACCGGACACACTATACCCACCCTCTACCCATTGATTGGAACAGTGGTATATAATACCCATATAATATGGGCATGATAAGCCACTATAGCAGTCAATGGTCAATGGTCAACCTAATAAAAATAATTAAGGCCAAAAATATACAATTATAAAAGAAATACACAGGCACCTAACACCCCAACAATAAAAGAACTATGAGTACCGGTTTGACCAGGACAGTACTGTAATTGATCACTTGTCCTGGTGTCCCGAAGGGGTGAGTAAAATGTCTCAAAACCAGAACACATTGTTGTGTTATTTCAGTTCCCAGATGTGACCCGGCTTCCAATACAACCTCCTCCACCATCAACGTCGGGCGTTGGCCCACCCCCGGTAGTCGGGCACAATGTCCACATCTGCTTGTGGGATCTGAGGCCTTCCCAGTCCCCCCTCAAAGGTAAAATGTATGTGTGTGTTTTTGTTGGGTGTATCTTGAGGGAGAGCTGTGTATGTGTCTTGGGGGGAACTGTGTGTTTGTCTTGGGGGGAAGCAGTGTGTGTGTGTCTCGGGGAGAGCTGTGTGTGTCATGGGGGGAGATGTGTGTGTCTTGGGGGATCTGTGTGGATGAGTCTTGGTGGAGAGCTGTCGTTGTGTCTGAAGGGGAGGTGTGTGTGTCTTGGGATGGAGAAGGTGTGTGTGTTTCTTGGAGGGAGGTGTGTTTTTTTCTTGGGGGAGCTGTGTATTGGGGGGGTCACTGTGTGTGTCTTGGGGGAGTTTCTTGGGGGAAGGTGTGTGTGTCTGTCGGTGGAGGAGGTGTGTGTGATTCTTGGAGGGAAATGTGTGTTTGATTCTTGGGGTGGTGGTGTGTGTGATTCATGGGGTGAGGTGTGTGTGAGGAGGGGGGCATTGAGTGAGTTAGTGAAAGAGGGGGTGTAAGAGGTGGTGGAGTGAGAGGGAGAGGGGGGAAAATGATAGAGAGGGGAAAGAGAGATGAGGCTGGAGTGAGTGGGTGAGAGAGAGGGGTGTGTGAGTGAGAGAGGGGTGCGTGAGTGTGAGATGATTAAATAATTTTGTATTTTGTCCCGTTTGTCACTTTAAAAACATGATCACCTTATTCTTCATATATGGAAAAAGAAAAATACATTATAATCTGTGCACCATGTAACTCCTTCCCAACTGCTCCAACTAACACTTCCCAAGTCGCTAGCTAGGGTACAGTAGATGTAAAAAAATTGGAGCAAAATAGTTTGAACAATACACTAGTTGCTGGATACACCGGGTTTGCACCAAAATTGCCTTGATTCATAGACCACTTGTGTTGGGTCTGTGTTTTCCTTTAGATTTGAATAACAAGTAAGAAGAACAATAATGTAAATTACTTAAAATGGTTTACATTCAATCAATCATTAGCATCTATATATGCCTGTGTCACTTATTGAAAGAAAACCGATAATGGCAGAATGGATAGTTGTCGGCCATTGCACTGAAAATCTGAAATCCAGATGCGAGCGTCGCTTCAGCAATGAACCATCCTCCTGATGCTCCATGATTTATTATTTTCCCCATTTCTTCATTGTTTATTGTAAATATACTGCAGGGCTGCATCTCTAAAATGCAGAATGGCATACGCTGCCCTAGTAACTATGTATTTTATCAGCGGTTTATCTAGCAATGTTTGTAAAATAGGTTTAGAGTTCTGGAGTGCAATTTCTGCCCATCGGTCAAAGATACTGTATGTGCTGATACGACATTTTGAGATTCTAAATGATCTTAGAAGTCATCTATTTATAATAGATATATACATAACAAATTAATTGTATTAAAATATTGCAAACATCATGATCGGAGTAAATGGACAAGAAATGCCTTAATAAAATAAATAGTTACGAAAACCATCCCACAAATATCTAAGCATGTATTGAAAAGACAAAATTGATTAAAAGAGTCTGCAGGCTGCAAAACATAAAGACGGAGTGGAAGAAAGCTGGGAAGAAATCTCTAGTTGATTGGTTGCTAAGCAACGATACCCTTAGCTAGAGGGGTCAGGTAATATGTCCATAGGTTTGTGGTCTCATTTACTGCCCAGTTTCGCACAACACACGCTGTACTAAACTTAGTATTTGAGCCTTTATTCCTCTTATATTATAGATCATCACAGCAGATAGCAATGTTATTAGAGCTGCTTTGGATTCTATAACAGGTTATTTAGGCAGCTGAAACCTTCCGTGCTGGTTGCTCAGTAACTCATTCATATGATTATGAGACATGTTTTATATTATTTTACTGATGAGTTGTATCGGTAACATAGCTCACGTCAGGGTTATCCAACTAGAGGTCCCAAAGGGGATTTAAACCTGCCCAAGACACTGACAATGTGTTCCTTGACATTATCTAAACTCAACCAACAACAATACCTATGTTGTCATTATTTGAATTACATTTTTCCCCTTTTCATTTATTTCCATTTAGAGAATGTTAATTGAAACACATGGCAGTATGTTGATTAATAGTAGTTTAGACTAGTAAGATCTTTCCATGTTTGATTGTATGGGTTTCTACTGTACATCAAGTGGTGTGAAGTCTAGGAACTGCAGTATAGTTCATATTGGACCATTGACATTGGCATGGTCACTGTGTTGGCATACATAGAAAATTTAAAAGAGGCTAAGGCTTTGGGTTGTTGTACCTACAGTTCATTTTGTTTTTAAAAAAATTGCGCTTATTTTAATATTTTCTCATACAGTATTTGAGAAAACACTCATTAGTGTACACTCCTGTTTAGTTTGCGTATATACAGTATATCACCATTTGCAATCAATGTTGCGAAACTGGCAACATTCCCTAGGAACTTCTTTCTGTCTCTTGGGTGCATTTATGCGCCGGGGGAATTTCTCTTTTTAAGAAAGATGCGCCTTAAGAATGTTGATGATTTAACAAAAATGTCACAAACGGCAAAAGCCCAATATTTGCCAGTTTCGTGAACTTGTGCGAAGGTTTCACATATCTCTAGGCATGAAGATGGTCGGAGTTGTGGTACTTTACCAAAATGTTGTCTTTTAAAAAATATTTTTGTTAAAGTTAATTTACAATTTTCACTGCTTTTGTTATTTTGAACGCTACGGGGAGTCCTCATTTTCACTAACCATACAATCAAAAATCACCCCCTTTGTAGCAATTTCAATCTCAATTCCTTTCATCCTAATGGGATTCCATATGTTCCATTTGAAATCTTTTATATCCCTTGGCCTGGTCTGTATAATTATCCACCTCAAAACTACCAGCAAGAGATCTACTACTAATTTGCGCAGCCTTTTCTGTAAATTAATCTCTACCTTTTATCACGTTGGGTTCCTCCTAATGTAGGGCAAATGACATTGCTAAAAAAATATATCTACTTATTTTCTCAAATAATTTATCTTGTTTGTTACAACGTCATTTCTAGAAGTACGTGGTTTGATCATATTCCTAAAACGGCTTTATAAAGATGAAAATATTTATTTTAAGCTGTGAGGCCTTTTTATGGATCGGAAGGAGAGGTTTTTGAGATATGATAGATGTGTACTAAACTGAAACCACACAGATTCTTCTGCAACACAACAAGAAGGAAATATTTATACCAAAATGGATATTAAAAGGGGGAGAGATGCTCTTTAGAGCGTTGAACAGTGTAACAGTGACCGAATTAGCGCAAGGTACATTAGTAGAAGCTTAGCGTCAGCAGTGAGGGGGAATACGAAGTATAAAGAGTTGGATACTTTGTTACAAATCGTGACAAGATTCAATAACACCAATATCTTGGCCCACACACATGTCTTTTTCTCTTGATGTTTTTTATTTTATTTTTAAACCCCTTTTGAGAGTCAGTAAGGATAGGTCCAAAAATAAGTGTTATGCTTGGGCACAGGGCAGTGTTACATGAGTTATGGATTTTAGCTCAGATATGGTGAATCGGCAGTGATTCATTTGGAAAGCTGGTTTGATTTCCCCAGTGCAGATGCGTTTCTTGTGCTTTATGATGTGTTCCATTTGTTGGATTAGATGAAAGATGCATGTTGATGTTCTGGTTTTGAGCTGGGGGGGTGGTGCTTGTATTTGATGCATATTTGTTTGAATGCTTTGCATTTTGATTCTTCCTGTATTTCTGTTGTCTGGTTTTCATATCAGCTTGTATGAGAGGTTGGGAGGCTGTCTGTTATCATTAGTGGTTCAGGGGATATAGTAGGCTATGTACTAACATATTTGTTCAAATTTGTGTTTTGTAAAAAAATGTTAGTAATACAAACCTTCATGAAATGTGCGTCGCATGTAAGAAGATCGTTGTGTGACTTAATAAATATAACTATTATTTGTTATTTGAAATGATTCACCTTCTTCATGTTGAATACCCAATTAATACAATTATTATGTGTATTTTGGATTTATAAATAGCATTAGTAAATACCAATTAATAGTGTAATATTATTAATAATAGACCTAAAGTGAAAATAATATATTTTTTTACCTATATAATAAAACATCTCTGCTGCGTCAAATAATTGTTTTATTTTAAAACATATTAACTTGTCTTTTTAGGGTTTACATCAAGTTGAACTTCGGCGGATGATTTTGAAGCATTGTCTCCTTTTTTTGGTGGGGAACGCAGCAATATTAATTTTTAGCAGATACCATTTACTACTATACACCAAGTGCATTTCTATGCACCAAAATAAATAAAAGCAGTTTTACATTTTTCGCGTCGACAAGTTAATGTGCCGTGGTTCGTGGGCTGGGACAAGGAGCTCTTCAAGATCAGTTGTTTCGAGTTTGGTGGTTGTCTGTAGAAGAGCAAGGGTGGTTCTGGAAAGATTTCTTTCAATCTGTTCTCCTTATGGAGGGTTGACGGTAGATTCTTAGCTATTTTGTTAAATAGTGGTGACAAATAGTGCAAGCTTTCAAGACCCTAGCAACCACTAGTTAGCCATTAAAAGTACCGGCATACCCCGGTTTAAGGACACTCACTTTAAGTACACTCGTGAGTAAGGACATATCGCCCTATAGGCAAACGGCAGCTCACGCATGAGCCTGTTAGCAAGTCCTGAACAGCAATACCAGCTCCCTACCTGTACCGAAGCTGTGCACAAGCGGGGAGACTATAGAGCCTGTTACAAATGCGTTATTTACATCAGTTATGCACGTATATGACGATTGCAGTACAGTACATGCATCGATAAGTGGAAAATAGGTAGTGCTTCACTTTAAGTACATTTTCGCTTTACATACATGCTCTGGACCCATTGCGTACGTTAATGCGGGGTATGCCTGTATTACTTTTACTTTAGTTCTGTCTACTCTACAGGCAACTACACAACATAGCTGAGTATTTTTAAATATCTACATTTCCCTTTTTTTTTAATTGCTGTACCATGGTCTCACACATCTATGTCCCTTTTTGTGTCACACTTATTTACATCTATATATCCAGTCTTACTAGGATGTGAGCATTGTATAAACATGACATGCTGTTTCAGTTTTTTGTCACCTAGCCTGAAGAAGGTACATTAGTAGCCCTGAAGCATGCATTCTTTTATAACCAGTCATTAGCCATTAAAGGTATCACTTTTACCTTCCATCCACCCACAGCCTTTTCTTAAGACACTTGAACCCCTGGTGATGCCCATTGTAACTAGGAGAGAGTTGTTGTGAGGGTTCCTTACTCCATTTTTGTTATCATGCAGATAGTTTTTAAGCGCATATGGGCTTAGTTTTGTCCACTTGTTGGTGGATGTTATTGAGTGCAGCTCTAGCTCTCTTCTGTAGTTTGCAATGGGTATTTGGAAAGTTCCTTGAGGCATTCTATAATCAGTCGTTCTCTGTTTGCTTCCCGTATGTAGTTTACATTATTTATGCAACTATAATAGCCCCTAGATTTAATATTAACTACAGATTATTTTGTATTTTCTAATGTTTAGAGGTCGTTATGTTATGGCTTTATGAAGATTTGTGACTGGACTCTTTTGTGAAAACAGTCAATAGCATGAAGGTTAGTATTGCTTCCACTGCATTTCGAACAGCAGAAAAGAGGTTCAGAGAGAGACACAGAGCATAGGGGCAAAGACAGAGGCAGAAAATATAACATCTGACTGACCTGTCACTCTGTATTAATCTCTTCTCTAGTTGTATGCCAGTTCATAAGTTCTGAGTTACCCTTTATAGTTTGTCTGTTGGTAATATATATGCTGCAATCCTTACAGGGGCTCTCACCTAGACCCTCAGCTTTCTCACAGGCCCCTGACAGTTCTGCCTGCTTACTGTATATTAGCTGGAATTCCCATTCAGAAAATGGGAGCCGCAGGTGTGATAACTCACAGACAGGGGTGGAGTCCAACTTGGGTCTGTGCTATTTGGGGAGGATAATGTTTCAGCTTTGAAATACAAGTCCTTTCAACAGGTGGTCCGACTCTCCCTGGTTCCCCACAATTGACCTAATGTAGGTACATTACAAATGCATGCCAAAGTCCCTGGAAAGGCCGAAGTAAATGTCCATATATGGGCTTCCTCCTCCCTAGGCATATAATGCCTAATACAGCCCCAGTGCTTACAGCTCTCTTCTATAGACAGTGTATGAGAATAGATTGCAAACCGTGATGACATAGTGGTGAACATACATAGTACAAGCTCCCCCTCCCCCCCACCCTCAGCACAGGAGTGCCAGCAGCAGGTTCCAGTGAGGTAATATCGGGTGCTAGTGCTGCCAGAAGCACTCCAACAACCCCTCTGCCCTCCCCACCTCGCCCAAGGGTTGAACCGTGGGTTCAGAAGGAGCTGCAAGATTTCTACTACAATGGGGGACCACATCCCGCATGTATATATATATATATACCATACGATACCGGTTGAAGCACGACATCAAGGGACAGCACACAGGTAAGTTGATCACAAGTTCTTTGTATTGAAAAAGAGACACAAAAAACGACGTTTCAGTCCCCCAGTGGGACCTTTCTCGCACAAATAAAAGCATTTCGTTAGCCACAGAACGGTATCATCTATTTATTTTTTATTTTTTGATTATTGAAGCTCGGCTAACACGGTACTGATACCTCTACATATATATCTCTTGCATTCCCAGTAAAATCAACCCCACACTGATGAGACCCATCAAGGTCAAAACAGCTGTCTGTGGGTGGTTTTCTGGGTATGCACCTTAACCCTGGCTGTGCTCAAAGCTGTGACCATGCAGCAAGCTTAAGCCTATAGGGAACCATGTTAAAAATGGTTATTGAGGCAAAAAGTGACACTGTGTGCTCATTTGCATGTCATTTCCCAGAATCCCTTGCTGCAGTGGAAGTGCTGTATGCTGGGTGATAATGGGGAAAGGCGGGGTTGCAGACCTGCCTAAGACATGCAGATGAGCATACAGCTATATTTGCATATATATATATATATATATACATACATACATATATATATACATACATACATATACTAGCTGAACCCAGCGCAACATATGCTGATAAAGTAGATCTTAAAGGTTATTCATTAAATATTCTCATATTTATTTTTTTAACATATTTTTTAATCAAAGATTTTTCTAAAGATACGATTGTCAATTTCTGGGTTCTTTTACAACACTACTGTGGACGGACGTTCACAGAGGTACACAATTAGGAGGCTTTATAATGTGAAATTATAATAGGCTTTATTGTGCCTGTTCCTTTTCATCAGGAAATTATCCAAACACAGGAGGGGGGGAACAAAGCTTCCATTCACTTGGGAGTATTTCTAGTGAAATCCTATGCAATTAGTTCACATCTCCCTTAGTCAAGCAGTTCTCGCAGCCCCAAAACATATAGCCTGAAAATAAGCAGATATAAGCAGTCTCTTAAGAATAAAAGTCTTATCTGTTTCTTGGAGGGAAAATCTCACTTCCTGGTTCAGCTTCAGGTGCAGTAGTTTTCCCTGTGTCTTGAATTCAGCTCTGCTGTGCAGAGCTCAAGACCGCTCAGCTCCAGAGATCTGGGTTTCTTTTGGTCAGTCTCTCCTGGGACTCAAGAACCTCTGCTCTGTCTCTCCAAAGGTCAGCTCTCAGTCAGAGCTAGGGAGGAGTTACTTCCTGGTTCAAAGGCAGGCTTTTTCTACTACCTGTAATCAGGCAGGTGGTGCTAGTTAATTTGCTACCAGCAGTTAACCACAACACTGCTGGATTAGAGGCACCTTTGTGAACAGGGATAAGTCCCCTGTTACATACCTCCCCTGTTTGTGGGAAGCTCGGGCTTACCACGGCCAAAGCCCATCCTTCCACTCTCATTCGAGATCTTTCTGTGACTTGAATGAGAGAGGATGGAGGAAGAGAACCCTCTGTCCCACTGGGATTGGAGGCCTTTCTCCAGTTTATTTTTGTCTCCTCCCGAAGGTGCTTGAGATCAGCACTCCTCAGTCGCTCGAGGAGGACTTTTTCCACGTAAAGTCTTTTTATCGCGTGCGTGGTCATGAGATTTCTGTTGCGTCGGGCACTCCTCTTTTTATAGACAAAGTGTATGGCAACAGTTGTAGAGCAGTTAGGACTAGCCCTTAGAGTTTTCTGCTCTTCTCCACACCACGGAGTCGCCAGTTCACCTTCTTTGGGACTGAGTTGCACCTCCACCTCCTTTTCCAGAGAACGTCCTATTTTTTCAGCTTCCTCAGCTAAGGATTCTTCTGGCTTTGATTCCGCACTCCTACCTCTGTTGGTTGCCTGTTGGGCAGCTGTAGCTTTGGCTAGTGCTTTCTTAGGTGGCTGTATTAGAGTCTCCTTCATATTCTGGAGCTCCGTAATTTTTGTTGTCAAGGTTGCCGCTGCGTCTGTTTCTCCTTGGTGTACTGACTCAAGGGAATGGAACAGTCTCTCTGTCTCTACAGCTCTTGCTCCAGTTTCTGAGCCTTCTCACGCTCCCTCTCATACAGAGTCACCTGGTATCGAAGCTCCGCCTCCAATGATGCTCTGAAGACATGCAGCGTGGCCTTTAGCTCCTCATACTGCTCTGTGGGGACGTACTGGGTATTCAGACGTTCCCAGGTATAAACTAGAAATTCCAGGGATGGGAGAAAGGGAGGGGAAGGGGACTGGGAGGTGCTCCCGCATCAGCAGAGGTATAAAGAAAAATAATAATAATGAGCGTATGAATAAGACCAAAAGCTGGTGCAAAAGGGGATGAGGATAACTATGAACAAACACACAAGAGATTCCCCCTTGAATGCACTCAGATAGGTCAGTGATAGTGATATGATTAGTACATTAAAAAACCTTTAATCACATATAAAATTATGTTGTAAAGAGGGACAAGGTAAACATAGTCCAGGACCAGTCCCTATTGGCAAACCAAAGAATCTTCCTGCAAACAAATAAACGGAAGATAAATACAGATAGCACTACATCAAGACGCAGTGGGCCAAGTGGCGAAGGTAATCACCCATAGTTACCTACAGAAAAAGGTGCTAATCCAAATAATGGATGTCCTTATGTCTAAAAAATCAGCAGACCTCAGCGGATGCAGGCTGCTGATACTGAGTCTGTACGGGTGAATAGCTTAAAATGAGCCGGTCCAGTGGTAAGGACCTAGTATCAATGGCCCACACTGGAGTATGATGTAGTGTGAACCCAGAAACGGTGTGAAATACACATAATCAAAAACAACCGAATGGTGCACATGAAAAACACATACCCGTACGTAACTATACAGATATGGGTATGGTGCCTTACGTAATAGTGACGATTCCTGTCAAGGGCAGGCACACAATGTGCTATACTAGTGCCCTGAGGCACGGTTCAAGGACCGTATCCAGTTAACGCCTCCGCAACATTGTGACAAGTTGCACAGAAATCACACATAATGAATTGGAATAGAACAGCTTCAATAGGTCTCGTGGTGAGTGATGTTACTGATACTGCGTATTGAAACAACAGAGGAATACGGTATGCATGATAGTAGATACATATGGTGTGCTAAACCACAGGTAATTATAGCTCACTATGCTAACATGCACACGTATATCACTAGATAGTGGTGTAAAAAAGGTAAACAAGTTATACCCGGGTTAGATGATAAGTGTAAGCCCCATAGCTTTACAGATAAGTAAGGTTGCCTTGTGTGTTAGTGTGGATGTATGTAAAGGGGCAGGCACCAAATGTGCTATATTAATGCCCTGAGGCACGGTTCAAAGACCGTATCTAGTTATAGCCTCTACAGCACAATGGTAAAACACACGAAGTTAACACACTTAACCTAGCATTAGTAATGCTGCAAAAGTAAATCCCTTACTAATGATGTAAATGAAGGTAAGTATATACTTCCCAGGCAAGAAGGTCAGTAACAAGCCTGTGCTGTGGGGACTGAAAAATAACAATTTACTACCACATACAGATGTAAATCAACTATAATGGTGTCCAGACAAAGCAGTAGAGCTGTAGCAAGTACAGCAGTGTGGAGAGGGTATAATGCCTCTACTTGGCCATGTGACCTATAATGTCCGTGGAGAGTCCAACCGGACACACTAATGAGATATTTCACTTAGCTTGTGATGCTCTGCTAAGCATATCTGTAGTCGCTCCACCGGGTCCCGCTGTCAAGGGAAGTGGAGGCGGGTTACCGAGGTGTAGTTACCGAGAGACAGGACAAGTCTCTGATTCTAACTCGGCAGCGATCACACGTGTGTGGCGTCCATCCGGCATGGTGACGTCACTCCGTTCCGGTCACCTGACGCACGTTTCGCGTTTTTCCGCGCTTTCTCAAAGCTTTTCTTCCTGCAGCGTTTGCTGCTTCTCCTAAGCATACTGGAGGTGTGTACGCAGACCTTGCAGTTGGTTCTGCAGTCGGTGCTCTGCTTCAAACATTTCCTCCTTCAAAAGTTTATTTATTTCTTTAAGAGCCTGCAGCTCTTCATTCTTTCCCTTGACGTATTCTGTCAACTCAGAATTTACTTTTTTTAATCTTAAATTTTCTCTTTTTTCAGTCTCTGTACTATTCAGGGCTTCCCTGCAGTCCACCTTCCATTTTTGCACATCTGCTTGGAGGCGGGCTGTCTCCTGGCGTGAGACTTCCATCTCCAGGTTTAGTTCTAAAGCTCCTTCTGAGAGACTTTGAGACCTAAGTTAAGATGTAGGATAGTTTTCCTTGAAATGTCCAGCTCCTCAGTGAGACTGTGTAGTTCCTTTCTGGAAACTTTCAGGTCTGTGCGGCAGCTGTTGGTCTCATGATGTGAGGCATCCAGTGCTTTGTGGAGTGTCTGAACCTCTTTCTGAGATACGTCCACTTCTATCCGAACACTGTTGACCTCCTGTTGTGAGGCATTCAGCTCTATACAAAGAGTGTGAACCTCTTGCTGGAAGACTGTCATCTGCTTCAGTGCCTCCTCATACTTCCGCTTTAGCGTAGCCACCATTTTATCAGATTGGCTCTGCTTTTCATCCATGGCGGAAATAGTAGCCTTTGCAGTATCTAGCTCAGTCTTGAGATCGTCCAATTCTGTGCTGGCCGCAGAGTAAATTGCGAGCACAGTCTTCTGTAGCTCAGCATTATTTTTTCTCTCCCTTTCCAATTCTTCACAGAGCAGATCACAGTCATGCCTGGCAATTTTTAGGGCGTCTTCAGGGCTGGTCAAGGGATCGTCACTCACTGGTTCCGGCTCCACTTTCCTGGGATGACTAGTTGAGGGTTCCTCACTGTTGGCACCGGACAGACACTTCTTTGGGGTACAGGATTTCTGCCTTGGGCCCTCTGGATATTCGGTTAACCATGGGATGGATTCTCCATTTTTTCTAGGCTGCAGGGCAATTCGGTCCCCCTTTTCTTCCACAGGATCTGCGGACGTATCTGTTACTTCCACGGTAAGTGAAGAACCGCTTTTCTTTTTCTTTCTTTTTGATTTGGATGACACCGTCCCTTCAGGGATACTGGGGTCTCCATCTTCATTTGAAGTTTTAGCAGCGTCACTGGATCCACCCGGCTTTTCTTGCAACTGTAATAGCTGACGGAAATATTCGGTGATCCACTGCTCCCGCTCTGTCTCCTGCTGATCATATTCGTCATCAAAGGGAGCGGTCTTTTCTGTTCGTGCCGAGTTCAGGCACCCCCACCATTCTTGGGGTGTTTTGTGGGTGTGACTCGGTTCGGGTTCCCCGTAAGAGATGTCTTCCTCTTTATTGGACTGGAAGGGCCACTCTTCAGTGGGGTAGGGTTCATTACAGGAACGCTGCATCTTGTCCTTCATTTTTAGGCTATCAGGTGTAATTTTCTTCCTGACCTAAGGAGGCGCTATTGCAGCTGTTGCCACTGTATTTGCTAGAACCCCCAATTGTGATAGTCCTACAGATTGGCATATTTTGCTTGTAGAGGTCGTGGCTCTCACAGGCATCTCTGTAGATTTTTCTTTTTTGGGTAATTTTTTTTTTTTCAATATCAGCAGTACTGTGCATGCATTTTCTTTTATCAGGTATGCAAGATTGTGCAGTTGCTAGGTAAAAAAGTCTATTTGCTATACACCATTTATTTGCTAGGTGCAATCCCTCCGCTTCAGCAACAGAATTTGGTTTTCTGCCTGAGTTCAGTAATTTTCAGTCTCATCTTTGGGTATTATGGCATTCACACTTCACACTTTGGGTGTCTGTTTTGCTCCCAAGACAATAGGCATACTTTTTTACTTGCAGAAAAAAAAACATTCTTTGCAGTGGACTCAATACTCAGCAATTGGCTTTGAAAAAACTTTTTCTTTATAGGGCAATTTTACACTCAGCATTTGTTTGCTAAAAATTCCCTTGCTTCAGCACAGTCTTGTATCAATTTTCACACTTTTCTGCATATACTCCATTCACAGCTGGTAGCCCTATGCGGTGTGGCAACCTTTATTTGCAAAATCAGTACCACTCGTGGGTCACCATCTGTATTCACTGCTTCAGCTAAACTTTTGAAAACAACAAACACATATCCCTTTCCAAGGGCTGACTCACTTCTTGAACCCTGACTATGGCTGAAAGGCAAAGACCCCTATTTCAATGACCATATTACGCTTTGTGATAGGCAAATAAAGTTTTAGCCGCTTCAGCAGTCTCTCTCCTCTTGGGATTGGGGTAAAGAGTCCATCTGTGTTTTTGTAAGTTTCAATGCAGTGTAAGTTTCAGTGCAGTGGTGTGTCCCTTTAATTCTGATCTCTGCTGCATGAGGTTTTTTTTTTTTTTTCTAAGTTTCTCAGACTTGTTTGTAGGCAAAAAAGCATAACAAAAAAATTTCACATAAAACTCTCCGGTTCTTTTTAACTACAAAGACACCTCTTGTCCCACCTCGGACACCATATGTGGACGGACGTTCACAGAGGTACACAATTAGGAGGCTTTATAATGTGAAATTATAATAGGCTTTATTGTGCCTGTTCCTTTTCATCAGGAAATTATCCAAACACAGGGGGGGGGGAACAAAGCTTCCATTCACTTGGGAGTATTTCTAGTGAAATCCTATGCAATTAGTTCACATCTCCCTTAGTCAAGCAGTTCTCGCAGCCCCAAAACATATAGCATGAAAATAAGCAGATATAAGCAGTCTCTTAAGAATAAAAGTCTTATCTGTTTCTTGGAGGGAAAATCTCACTTCCTGGTTCAGCTTCAGGTGCAGTAGTTTTCCCTGTGTCTTGAATTCAGCTCTGCTGTGCAGAGCTCAAGACCGCTCAGCTCCAGAGATCTGGGTTTCTTTTGGTCAGTCTCTCCTGGGACTCAAGAACCTCTGCTCTGTCTCTCCAAAGGTCAGCTCTCAGTCAGAGCTAGGGAGGAGTTACTTCCTGTCTCAAAGGCAGGCTTTTTCTACTACCTGTAATCAGGCAGGTGGTGCTAGTTAATTTGCTACCAGCAGTTAACCACCACACTGCTGGATTAGAGGCACCTTTGTGAACAGGGATAAGTCCCCTGTTACAACTACACTAAGTGAATCAAACTATCTTACTCTTGATAGAGCAACATATAATTAATTATCCATGACCAAAAACAGGCTTAGGTAGGCAAAGGCATATTTTATCAAACGTGACATTGATTGTCATTGAAAAAACGTCAATTGTATGGGAAATGTTTTCGTTTGAAACTAAATGGTAAATTTGTGTCTGATGGAATGAGTGGGATTCTTGGAATAAGTACCATGTCTGAGTTTGTTGCACTTTTGCTTTGATTATGTCTGTTTGTATTCGAGTACCAGTAAGTATTGTATCATTACAGAGTCCTCTCAATGGCATTAGGTTTCTAAGGAGCATGATAACGGCTTCTACTTTAGCTTTCAGTTCACAAGGAGACATTCCGGTTGAAGTAAGACTGTTTAAGAATTCTTCCGGGAATGCAAGTTGATCAGCAGTATCATCACTCACATTAGGCCTCGTTTATAGTGTTGGCGACGCGACCGATGACATCACCCATCGCCGTCGCCACTAGCGAAAGTTAAACTTTAGTTTTAAATGATGTCGCTGGCGACAAGGCCAGTGACGTCACGAAGGGGGCTGGCAGCGCTCTCTGATTGGTTTAGAGACAGTCACATGTGGCGACTGTCTCTAAAAAATCAAATTTACCCGGCTTCAAAATTTTTGGTCGTGACGTCGCTCCGTCGCCGTCGCGCTTACTATAAGCGCTTGCGACGTAGTCAATGGATTTGTTTTGGAGCGACGCCGCGTCGCCGTCACCAGGCACTATAAGCGCAGCCTTAGTATCAAGGCTTTGCTGTAACAATCAGTATGATGATAATATAATATAAGTATCATAAGTATCTACCCAATTTGTCAGGTTTTTTTTATACAACCATATCGCGGTCTTATAATCATTACCCAACGCTTTGCATTACAAAATATTACTACTGTTGTTGGCAACGGCCATACCATATTAAACACACCGGTTCTTGTCTGATCACTGAAGTTAAGCCACATCGGGCGTGGTTAGTGCTTGTTGGCAACAGCCATACAATATTGAACACACAGGTTCTCGTCCGAACAACTAAATTAAGCAACATCGGACACAGTTAGTACTTGGATGGGTGACCGCTTGGGAACAGTATTTTTCTTTACCCTATATATAATGTTGCAGACATCCTTAACTAAATATATATTTTATTGCATTTGAGATAAAGTTCCACAAATCTCAGAAAAAAATCGACAATGGTTGCGTTCATTATTTTTCATCACCTTTATACTTTGCCTGTTAATAGTCATGTGTCATTGCTCTAACACCAATTACGTGGGGTGTTAATCCAAAACATTTTAACCATGTACAGTGCAGAAGATATTAGATATAGACACAGGAAAATAGAGCCTCTAATAATAAATAGTATGCTACATGAAACAAAATATCACAGCAGCATATATAGATGAATTGATGATTAAGGACTATATGCTGTATTTTGCTTTATTGTAAGCTCCGAAGATATTGCCCTACATACATTGACAACACACATTAAGAAAAGCATAATAACTATTATGTGATGTTAATATGAACTATTTATTGAAAACAATTAATTTACATAAAAATATATCATACAGAAGAATATCAGTGTAGCCAGTATGTTTAGTCTCCAGTGAAGGTTGGTCACATTGAAGGGAACCTTTCATTTTTTAAACAAATTAGGCAACTAATTTATGTTCAATTGTAAAGACTTTTATAGATACTTGAATGTATGTATATGTAACCCCCTTTTTGGGATTACCATATGGGGTTAAAGTGTTTAAAGGAGTTAGATATTGAACACTCGTCCCATCAGATAGTATGCTGTAAAGTGACCAGGCAGGGGCTTGGCCACCCCCTGCTTCTGGAATATGCTGGGCTGGTCACCTGGTCTAGGCTGATTCAGCAGAGATCTAGCTCCGCCCCTTTTCTGCCTGGAGACAGGGAGCGGGAGGTTAAAAATAGCAGGGGAGAAGACCTCCTGCCTCAGAACCCTGGAAGAGAAAAGCAGAGGGGTTTCACCTGTACAGTATATAGCAATGTAAATAAGTTGCACAGGGTGGGCACCCTTTTGTTTTTATAGGTAGGGAAGTGCCCATTGAATTAGGCTCCCTAAAATGAGCGAAGTAGAGAAGTACAGGCTCCCAGATGGGAGGACTAATTCCCCTATTTGCTACCCAAATAATAGCACTGGGATGAGCCTGAAGAAGCAGTAACCCTGCTAAGGTCCTGATAACCCTGACAAAGGTCCAGATAAGCACCACTGAAAAAGCCAAATATATAGACTATCCAATGTACAATTACCAGGAGCCGGACAGGGAGGGTTATGTACTGTATGCTGACAATCTCTCACCATATGAGACACACACACACACACCCACACTATTGTTTAATAGTAAAAACAAAATTCACATACAAAAAAGAAAAACAAAATAAAAGGCACACTACAGAAAAATACACAAGGCTGCCCCTCCACTGACACACACACACACACACACACACACTAACCACCACACTGCTGGATTAGAGGCACCTTTGTGAACAGGGATAAATCCCCTGTTACACATTTGCTTTGGAGGGTTTTTGTCACGAGAGAGAGAGAGAGAGAGAGAGAGAGAGAGAGAGAGAGAGAGAGAGAGAGAGAGAGAGAGAGAGAGAGAGAGAGATATGTAGGTGGGATGCTTCTCTGTTCTCCTGGTGTCCACACCCTTGTGACAAGGCAATGTCAGGATCCAGGTTTAAAATCTTTTCCCCTTTGTCTTGTTGTCAGCTTGCAGCTCAAGACATCTGTTCATGTGCTGTGTTTCCTTGGTCAGCCCCACGTCACATGTGACATAAGGAATTCCCTGCTCTTTCTGCTTCCTGGGTAAGCTTAACTCAGTGTGAGCTCAGGAAGAATCTCCCTTCCTGTCTCAGAGGCAGGCTTTTCTGACACCTGTAATCTGCCAGGTGGTGTTGGATAATTGTCTACCACTGCTGGATTAGAGGCACATTTCTGAACAGGGATAAGTCCCCTGTTACATACCTCCCCTGTTTGTGGGAAGCTCGGGCTTGCCACAGCCAAAGCCCATCCTTCCACTCTCATTCGAGATATCTCAGTGACTTGAATTTAGAGTGGATGGAGGAGGAGAACCCTCAGTCCCGCTGGGATTTGAGCCATTCCTCCAGTTTAGTAGTGTCTCCTCCAGAAGGTGCCTGAGATCAGCAGTCCTCAGCTGCTCAAGGAGAACTTTTTCCAAGTCCAGGCTTTCTACTGACCACTTGGTCATGAGCTTACCCCTGTGTCGGGCGCTCCTCTTTTTATAGGCAGACTGTATGGCGACAGTCGCAGAGCGTTTATGCAAATCGCTTTCTCTCGCCATCTTTCCCATGTACTCCACTTTAGCACCAAATGTCCATTTCATGGTATCACAAGAGCGCTCAAGAACAACCACCTGAGCCCTCAGTTCTTAAAGCTGTCTTCCTGCACTTTTCCCATTCATTGTAGTCGCCAGTTCAGCTTCTTTGGGATTGAGTTGTGATTCCAGCTCCATTTCGAGAGAATGTCCTATCTTTTCAGCTTCCTCAGCTAAGGATTCTTCTGGCTTTGATTCTGCACTCCTACCTCTGTTTGTTGCCTGTTGGCCGGTTGCAGGTTTGGCTAGTGCTTTCTTAGGTGGCTCAAACTTCGTAATCTTGTTTTGAAGGTGAGTGGTGTCCCCAGCTCTCACTGTACCCTTGTCCTTACGGGCATTAGTTACTGTGGGATACTGATGCTTGGGCAGAGCCAATACCTTTTCCCGTATTGGAGGCATCTGTAAATTACTGGTCTGCAGAGTCTCACTCTGTTTCTTGAGTGTTTCCTGCCATTCTCCTTTCAGGGTCTTTATTTCTTCCCTGTGCTTTCTCTGAGCTTGCTGCCGCCTATCATTCATTATTTTGTGGAGCATTGTGAACTTCTTCGCTTGGGCCGCAGATACTCGTCTCAGTTTCTGGACCTTTTTTGCGCTCCCTCTTGTACCGAGTCACCTGGCCTCTAAGCTTAGCCTCTAGCGATGCTTTGGTGATGGTCAAGGTAGCCTTCAGTTTATCATGCTGCTTTGCGAGGACACACTGGGTAATCAGACGTTCCTGCAGCACTTGTATTTCCTTAGCAGCCTGCAGATTTTCTTCCTGCAGATTTCGCTGCTTCTCCTCGGCATTCTGGAGGTGTGTATGCAGACCTTGCAGTTGGTTCTGCAGTTGGTGCTCTGCTTCAAACTTTTCATCCTCCAAAAGTTTCTTTATTTTTTCAAGCTCGTGCAGCTTTTCATTCTTTTCATTACGTGGTCTGTCAAATCAGAATTTTCTTCTTTTAGTCTTAAATTGTCTTTTTTTGCAGTCTCTGTAATATTCAGGGCCTCCTTGTAGTCCCCCTTCCATTTACGCACTTCAGCTTTGAGACTGCTGGTCTCCTGACGTGAGACTTCCATCTCTAGGTTGAGGGTCTGAAGCTCCTCCTTAGAGACTTTAAGATCCATATTAAGACTGAGGATAGTTTTTTGAGAGATGTCCAGTTCCTTAGTGTACCCTCCTTGTTTGTCTGTGCTATATCACTACTACATTATGAATGTATATTCAAAAGGTAATCCCCAAATCAGTACTTAATCCAAAACTTTAAAATCCCGTTTGTTTGGGACAAATGATTTCTATATTTCTGTTCCTACATTCCATCCCGTATATATCCATGTTGTATTATTTTTCTGTATTTAGGTTAAAACTCCCTTGCAGTTCGCAACTCATTCACTTATTTCAATATATTCTTAATCATGTTAAAATCTAATAGATATATGTAATATCTTGTAAAACTGTATACTATATAGTGTATTAATACATAAAATTATTACATGCTAAAAGAGTGTTTAAAAAGTATTTATTCTTTTTTTTAATTGGTGTCCGGTTTCTTAGTTTGGAATTGAAGCAATGACATGTCTTTTTTTGTTACTGGAAACTGTTCAGGCTGGTGGTCTACTGGAATGCTAATAAGTCTAGTTCCTAATTGAGGCCTTCTGGTTTCATCGTTTGTAGTTTAAATATCCAGTATGATTCTCTTTGTCTCAGTTTCTGGAATCTGTCACCTCTTGCGACACCCATATTTATGCTCTCAATTCCTACTAGAGCCAAACCTTCTGAGTTATGGTTATGCTTGAGAGCAAAATGCCTGGATACTCCATGGGCCTCATGCAGTAAGCGTTGATAAGGTATTTTTCGGCATTTTATAGCCAAAATTGGGTTTGAGATTCAGTAAGCGTCGATAAGTGCTTGATTTCGGCAGGTTTCGGAGCCGATAATTTTGTTATGGCCAGTCGGCTGCCGATAAGCCTGTTTTCGCCACTGATCGCCACTTTTTTAAATCGGCTGGATTCAAGAAAAAAAATCAGCTTATCGGGGCTGATCGGCACTACGAAATTGAGATGTTATGGCCAATTTCTCCCGCCAACTAAAGTTGGCAGTTTGGAGGGGAGAACGATCGCTAAGGCTGCCGGAACGGCACTTAGAAAAAAAAAATCTTCGGTACATCAATGGAGTCAATGGAGCGGGGACGTATAACAGTATAGTACTGTTTACGTTTCATTGCTCACAATACAAACGTCATTTGCATTACAGTGTGGGGGCATTCCCTGCATTGTGTCACAGCTGACGTGTATTATTTGCATAACATTGTACTTTTACATGTTTTCAGCATTTGCGTGTCACATTACTCATCATGTGATGATGTGTCAAGGGAAAATACTATACTCAACTCTTAAAGGAGAACCTCACATCATATCACACATTTTACTGAACTGAGCGACAATTATTTACATGATGTTACACATGTCACACATGTCACACATACACCGTATATTCATGTTCCTTTACATTACACAATGCTTGTAATGTGTGACGCATCTTTAAACGTTCATGTACATCTGTCTTCTCATGTTTACATCTAGTTTTGGGTCCTCCCTATTTTCATGACGTCACTTATTGGACGCTCAATCACATTGCATGTTTACATTGTAACCGTAGCATTAGAAGCACTTCAACCTAACTTATACACACATGTACAGTAATTCATCATTGGGACACCTTGTAAACTCATTCTATAGCAACTATCCTCATTACAGAAATGCATGCATATGCACACGACTATTCATTGTTGTCAACATGTGACAATAACATGGCTAATTACACATGTTACACCAAACTTTTCCCACGTCAATCTCAGCCTTTTTGTCTAATTACATGACTGACTGTTGCGTTCACAAGTGTTACATGCATTGCACATTCAACTATTTATTTTCAAGCAATCTTTGTACAAAGCTTCATGTCACATCATTGGCAAATATCATCATTCCCTGCAGAATACACACAACAAATACTTCTAAGAACAACTGCACACAGCTTGCCACAGAAGTACTTTATTATGTTAATATAACACCTTGCATTTTACTATGTCACCTGACATCATCACATACCTATTTAAAGGACGCCCATTACCTGCTCATTCACAGCTACTCATTTCAAAATGTTGCGATTGTTTAGGAGACGGAGGAACATTCTTTTCTATGACATGCTTGCTGATCAAGAGAATGATATAGGGCAAGGGAGGGACAGACCGAGGGACAGTGACAGGGACAGTCACGCGGATACGACAGGGACAGGGAGAGGGACAGGCCGAGGGACAGGTAGAGGGACAGGAGATCAGAGGAGAAGACAGAGGAGACAAGTTGTGCCTCGTCCGCGTGTGTACAGGGAGAGAACCCTGTTAGATGGGATGAGTGAGGAGGAGATAGTAAGTCGCTATCATTTGAGTTCAGCAGCAATCTTATCTCTTTATGAGGAGATAAGGGGAGATTTAGATTTTTTCACAGCCAGAGGTCGTGCAGTCCCTGGGCTTGTTAAAATGCTGTGCTCATTACATTATCTTGCTTCCGCGTCATACCAGACAACTGTGGGCATAGTGGGCGGGGTCACGCAATCTACATTCTCGCGGGCCTTTACCCAGTTTCTCTATGCACTCAATAGACGCGCTAGGAATTATATTCATTTTCCTACAGAGGCAACAGAGTGGCTGGAAGTCAGGACTGGCTTTTATAATATAGCAGGGATACCATGTGTG
Organism: Ascaphus truei; assembly: GCA_036426205.1. Lineage (NCBI taxonomy): Eukaryota > Metazoa > Chordata > Amphibia > Anura > Ascaphidae > Ascaphus > Ascaphus truei. Next base: position 121,106 of record WSYH01000855.1, read on the forward strand.
CTGGGTGCAATCGATTGCACACATGTTGCTTTGATTGCACCTAGTCAGAGTGAGCATGTGTACCGCAATCGTAAGCACTACCATTCACTCAATGTACAGGTGGTATGTGATGCCACGATGAGGATAATGCATGTGGTACCCAAATTCCCTGGTTCCAGTCACGATTCCTCTATCCTGAGGAACTCTTCAGTCTTCCATGCGTTCGAAGAGGGACATTTTGAACATGGTTGGCTGCTGGGTGAGTACAGATTTACATGTTCTAACACAAAACACATTTTTATTTAGGAATGTTGGCATTGTAGAATTTGATCACTAATGTCAGCTTATGTGTGCTCCATTTATTATAGGTGACTCAGGATACGGAATTAGGCCATGGCTCTTGACTCCGGTGCTAAACCCTCAAACTGAAGCAGAGGAGAGGTACAATGCAGCCCATATATCTACAAGATCTGTTATAGAGAGGACATTTGGCCTACTCAAGACCAGATTTAGGTGTCTGGACAGAACTGGTGGGGCTCTTCTATACAAGCCTCAAAAAGTGTCTGATATTATCCTTGCCTGTTGCATTTTGCACAATGTTGCACTCAGGCACAATGTACAATCAGACCTAGCTGAGCCTTTGGTAGACGAGCATCCCACCCATGTAGCTGCTGAAAATGAACAAACAGCCAGTGGTGGCCAGACACGCCAGAATCTCATCAATTCCTTTTTTTCTTGTAAGTAAAAACATATATGTTCCAAGTTCTACTTTTATAGTTTTATTATGTTATATTAACAATAATGTTTTTTTATATAACCTTCTGTTAGGACACAGATGAATATGGGTTGCACACCTTTCTTTTCTTTGCTGTGTGCACAAAGGGATGTGGCACCGGTATGTTATTGTTGCACAGGTTATATAATCCCTCTTCAATTGTACTTTAGTTGTGTGTATGTGAATACAACTGGGGTAACAAAGCACTAATATTTTAGCATTGTGTTGTTCCTTATGCTAAGACAATACACATATTATGCCCATACTCATTCATGCTTCTAGTATGCTTACAATGTTATTGGTGCAGTGTAACATGTACATCCATATGATGTGTACACCAGGCTGATTTACATTTTGAATGTGATTAAATATACATGGTGTTGCACATTTAACACCAAATACACACTTTGCTGTGTTGTTTACGGTACTGAAGATGGCATGTCAATGTTTGCAATTTATATATTGTTCCTTTGCATTATAGGTATATCTCCAGTATGACTGATCATGGTATGTATATTTGCTGACATCTCTCATAAGATGTGCCTACCTCAATCTTCCTATAATTCTTTGAAGTAAAAACCCAACATATTGGTTTAAAGACAAATGTAACATACATGTACTTTCTGTATCATGTATATGCATTTAGCTACTCTTGAGGTTTCATGTGCATTGTATTAGAAAATGATTACTCACATTTCATCACATTTTATGTATGTTTCCTTATAAATTCCATTAATGTAATATAGAGGTGTTTGGAGAAAAGGGGATAACTGTACTTATTTGTTTACTTACGGGAGCTCATTCATCACGGATGAAATTGACTGATCATAACACTCCATGCATGAATGCCTGTAATCACAACAATGCGTACTACATCTTATATTTAGCAATGTAGGTGTTTATTAATGCTAGGAATTAATAGTCAACATTAATTTAAATTTGTGACATGTGTATGTATAAGTCACACGTGTGTGGATGTGTCCTACATGTACCAAGTGTAAAACTGTTAACAGAAACCACAATTTTGTCGCAAATGTTACTGTAATTTAGCATTTCTAATTTCCCAATATGACAATGTTGGTAATATTTTTGGAATGTCAATCACGTCACTTCATCATTATCATGATGATAATTATCAAGTATTCTCACAATTGTAACGTCAATCACGTGCACATTAGCATAGACACACTTTTTAAGACAACTGTTTGTGTCTGTATCAATTTGTGTAGGATCCATGTATAACACCGACAAATGATAACAGCAGCTTTATTATGGTAGCTTATATCATGATATTGACTATACTATTTATTTTTAGAACGTTTAATAAACACAGTAAACTATAGTTAGTTAGGTTAATGAAATATACACAGAAACGTACTTCATTACATGATGTTGATGTAATATTCAGAACATCATGCATTGTAGGGGACCACAACATCTGGGCAATAAGATTATTTGCTACAGTCCCAAACCATTTTATCAACATACCCATGTAACAAGAGATTTTTAACAATAAATGGCTAGTTGGTTGTAAGTGTCCTTTACATTGGGAGAAGGAGTGGCTCAGTGAGTAAAGACACACACTGGCACTGAGAGTTTGAAGCAGGGGAGTCTGGTTCAATTCCCGGTGTGACCTTGGGCAAGTCACTTTATCTCCCTGTGCCTCAGGCGGCCAAAAATAAATTGTAAGTTCCACGGGCCAGGGACCTCAGCCTGAAAAATGTGTCTGTAAAGCGCTGCGTACAACTAGCAGCGCTATACATGAACATGCTCAAATTATAATTATTATTATTGTTACATAGTTTCGACAGTCATACGTTCCATTACACAATAGAATACACAAATGTGTTAGCAGAGTGGGAATGGTTGTTATATATAAAACACACCATGCCATAAAATGCTAGTAGTAATTAAAGAACACTCAATAAAAATTCATGAGGCACTCTTTTGCAACATCATTATGTTAATTAAGTGCTTATGCAATATAGGCATAAGGGTATCACATTTTTAATTGTTTGTTAATAAGCGCTGCAAGCAATATAAAATTAGTTCCATATGTAGTATAGTAGTCGGTGGCTCCTCCTCACAATCATCTCATATAAAGGTAGACTCTTCTGAAATCATACATTGATCCGATTGTATCTTCCCCGACATCTCTGAAATACAGCAAACACATGATGGTCAAAGATGGCACCTTACTATATATGTATCCGTGACAACGCGTTACACAGCTCTATATGATTGTGTACATACACACGTCAGTCACTTATATGTTAGAAGTACAAGTGTACATCAGTATGTAATTTTTCTTTAAATTTGTAGCAGGCATAACTATGTATATGAAGTGAACGTTGCCTGTATACTGTATCCTGTATACTGAAAAATGTGCGCGCACATCTTAGTGTGCGCACGCACTTCACGCTTGGGTGGACTAACTGTTAGCGCATGCGCAAAACAATGCGTAAGTTGTGCGTTCAATACATGTTGAAAATACCAGTAAACATAAAATCTTTATTTCAAATACAATGAAGACGAAACTACATTCGTTCTGAACGAGTACATCTGTATTCTTTTTAAACAGACGTGTTTGGACAGAAAGCACGGCCGATAACAAAATGCGCAAATGCAATACGTGTGACGTCATGTTAAGCACGCTAACACTCCTCCCACTCAATTAACATTCGGCTAACGCCCAGTGTACGCCCCCACTGTATGACACAGTGCAGTTACCGTTACTATAACAAAACAAGACAGCCAATAGGCTTTGAGGCGCGCACGTCGCTTGGGGGCGGGACTTACATCCGTAATCCTTTTTAAGGACGCCTTGGCCCATGACAAGGGTCCCACGTCATACGTGGTGGACCCGGTTTTTTATTTTGTAGATGTTGCATGATAACAAAACAGGTATGTGTTAGAGTTATGGTAAAATGTTGCTAATATGTTTAAAGGGATAGGAAAGTACGTATATTTATTCCGTCAGCAATGTGTAAGCCTCTTTCAGGTTCTACTATATTGTATTAGGAAACAATTTGTTTGTGATCGCTACATGTTATGCAGTCTGCAATGTTACGCTGTATCCACGCATTGAAAGTGAAAATGGTGGTTACAAAAAAAAAAAAAATTAAACGCAGAGTCAACGCATAACGATTGTTATATTTACCATTCTTCTAGAATTAACTCTTCGTCTGCCTGCAACTGTTCGCTCCAGAAATGCAAGGCATTTTCATCCACACTTGACCCAAACGCTGAATCCAGTATGACACACATCTCCTCCATGAAGCGCTCATAGGAATCGCCACTGCTTTCTTCAAACAATTGGTCCGGAGGTAGGTTCATTTCTTCGGGTACCCATTCCAATGCATTTTCAGCTGAAAGGCTTGGTACATAATCATAGTAGTTATGTTCTTGTACAATGTGGGTTTCAGGAATGGAGGGTGCAGATATTGCAGCAGGTATCGATTCACACGGAACAGTAGTAGCGGATCCATTGCTATTGGCATTAGGAATAAATATGCCATTAAGCACAATATGTGTGCCCTCTTTCACGGTGAAATGTTTATCCTTGGAAATCTTCCAGAAACCATACCTGTCTTCTAGCTTATCCTGCACACGTTCAAAACAGTCATTAGTTGATAAAGTGAATCTTACTGAGGAATTAAAATTGCGCGCATGCCCACGTTCTTGGTAATAAGGATATTTGGCTCTAATCAAATCATAGATTTGACGTGTGTTAGCTTTGTGTCCGCAAGTGGACAAAATCGCTTCTGCTATCATGAATTTATACCCTCTGTGCGGATTCATATTCGTTACGAATTCATCAGCCATTGCAGATTAACACAAAAAATGTGTGCAGGTCTCTGTTCTTTGCTCATAAGAATGAAAGTGGTCAATGCCTAACAATTTGCTGTGTTTCCTTTTCAAGGTCATAAAAAGTATCAACTGTTACTCCTTTTTTGAAGGTCCAATTGGATATGTTGAATTAATTGGTTGAACGTTTGTGGTTTCTGATAGCCGTTTGTCTGACAAACATGTATCATTTTTTTATCTCGTTTCTCACAACATTCCGAGACTTTTAATTAAGTAACATTGTGGTTTCTTGAAAAATAAAATAGAGCACTGTGTGAAAATAGTGCTTACACAGCCATATAATGAAATACACAGACACCTGCAAAAGGAAATGTTTTTTTTCCGCATAAATTTCTGTGTGTATTTGAAAGTCTGGTTAACTCCCTGTCTGCATCAGTTGAAGTACGTCTGTATATATAATCAATCCTAGTCTCATCTAAATATATATATATATATAGATATTTATATATATTATAAAGTATATATTTTACTATATGTATATTGTAGTATATGTAATTATGTATCATATTATATCTATAAAATCTCTATATCATATATCTATATATATATCTCTATAATATATATATAATAAAATAGCAGGAGTACACACAACATATTGATGGCAGTAAGTAGGCCTTGTATGAAACCCTATTAAATGGTGTTAAACATGAGTGAATTAAGTAATAACATTTGTTTTAGGCCAATACTGTTATAGGCTCACAGTTAGTATAGTTCTCAAACATTAGGCCTCTATTCTTAAAATGTGTGTTTTCACAAGGAGCATGAAGTGTATGTTTTTTTGTAAATACAATATACCAGTTTAGATAGTACTATATTACATACAACACACCCACACACACACAAAAACACACACCACACCACACACACACACCACACACACACACACACACACACCCAACACACACACACACACACAACACACACACACACACACACACAACACACATACCACAGTGTGTGTCTGTGTATTGTGTGTGCATATATCCATACATACTACAATATATTAGTAGAAATTCAGAGATGTTCTTGAAACAAGAACACATAAATGATTAAGGACAACATTACAATGGCCACGCAAAGGTAAGTAATATTAACACAAAATCCGCTGTACACGTACAAGAAAGTGGTTGCAGTTAAATAGGTGTTTTTTTAATTGCATGTGAATAATATGCACATGCAATGATTACATCAAGTAACACACCCAAATGCATGTTTGCTGCAAAGTCAATGGCAGCTTCTCTAAACTTAGCAACTGCTGGCTCTGGTGGACCATTACTGAATACACGATTCATACATCAATATTAATAACACTATTCATTAAGTAGGGACTGTTAAATTTTCCAAAAGTTCACGTGTACAGACAATACTTGAAAGTTTGGAAAAACACACCCACGATACCCTTCACATACTCAATATGAATTAGATAATCTGAAGTCAACAAAACAAGGCCAAAGACATATTTAGTGAATTATAACATTTATTTTTTTTGTTCCTTTTGAGAGCGAGTAACAGGCCTGCTTGTTGTCTCTTGTATTTTCCTTTTTCGTTTTGCAACAACTTTAGCCACAACAGAGCCACTTTGAGTGGCCTCTGGCACTTCACGGGCAGGGCTTGTGGCCAGTGACTCACCTACAGGGCTTTTGGGCAGTGACTCACCTACAGGGCTTTTGGGCAGTGACTCACCTACAGGGCTTTTGGGCAGTGACTGTTTCCCTACAGGACTTGTGGGCAGTGACTGTTCACCTACAGGGCTTTTGGCCAGTGACTCACCGACAGGGCTTGTGCCCACTGACACATGTGAGCAAGTTGGTAGACACTGCACAAGTGATGGTTGGTCTGTTTCATGTGTGTCTTTTTTTGTTTGTGTCCAAAAACTGGTCAGTAGTAACTGCTTGTGCTGTTTTGTTTTTGTCGCCTCCTTTGTAGGTGTCAGCTCCTGATTTTGTACAGATGGCAGCGGTAGGATGTCGTCAGGAACCTGCACAGCAATGTCTGCTACTTGAGCGGTAACATTCGGACCTGGGGAATGAAGCTCAGATGCATGTGGTGAAAAATTACCAACATGTAAAGATCCTGCCTGTGAGGTGTTGAAGTTTAAATGTGGTACAGTAGTCATTCTCAAGTAATTTGCTTGGGTTTGCTGAACAACTAATGCTTCGAATGAGGTGTTGATTTTTTGCAACTGTTTAGGCACTTCAATGAAGACTCTGTAGAGATGTGCCAATTGTGATATCGTTTCTTCCTGCAGTGCAATGATCCTTTCCAGCACTGTCATCAGATCAGAATGGCGTCGATTTTCTGCTTCCACAATTTTTCCCTCAGAAGCTACAATTGCATCGTATGTGGTAGTTGATGGACGATTTGGCGGTAAAACTGTTTCAATTGGAACCTCTTCATGCTCACTTGATTGTATTTCTGTGTCTATGGCGGTGGCATCATCATCATCATCTTCATCATTATGTTCTACAAATAAATGTACACATTATTAAATGGCATGTTAATCTCTGCTGTGTTACTATGTAATTATACTGTGTCATAAGTAACAACTAACATGTTTCCATACGTTTTATAACCTCACATTAAAAACTACCTTGACTTACGAATAATGTTTGGACTCAGTATGAAATATGAATGAATGAAAACTTGCTGTAAACTCACAACTCCTACATGATAGTTAACATCACTAACACAATACATGTTGCCTTACACTTCATTTTCACTGACACTAAGTAATCCTATTTAAAGAACATGTGCAAAACAAATAATGAACATGACAACATAACATATAGAAGTGCACATATTATATGGCCACCAACTCATACACTCACCTTCTAGGTGTGTTGAGCTGCATGACCCAGGTGAAGACACTTGTTCCGTCTCAGGTGACACATGTCCTCCAGGGGCAACTATATATAACAATAACATAAGTTTTACATTTACATGTGTAAATATTGAACAAACAGTTATTGTATGTTCTGTATTTATGAGTACCTAACAGCATCAGTTCCTTAACCGAAAATGTGTGTGTGAAAGTGAACATAAATAGTTGTAATAACAATGTACATGCCTGTGTACTTAGAACTTTTGAGTTCCCTAACATACAACATACTATGTTTCTGCAGTAATGCGTGAGGATAAATAGATTAAAATTGTACATAAAAATCATATGTTGTGTAGTGATATCAGTATCATAATGTACATACAGTAGCGACATTGTTTATTGCAGCAAAAGCCGCCGGCTGCATGCGTCTGGGAAGCGGGTAGCCGCGGCGCGTGGCGGCGCACTGTGACGTCACAGTAACATGCGCGCCCGGCTTCCCCGTCTTCCCCGGCTTCCCCAGGCTTCCCCGACACCCCTGGAGATCAAATGAAGGTAAGCGGGGGTGCGGGGAAGCAGAGGGGCAGAGCAGGAGCCGGGTACGGGGTCGGGAAGGGGGGTAAATTGCGCGCGAAGTGGAGGGGGGGTGCGTGGGGGAAACGCGGCGGCGCGCGGTTGTTACTGGCGGCAGCTGGGGTAGATCTCGGCGTGCCGCCGTGATTTAGTGCAATAAACAATGTTGGTGCTGTAAGTATCATGAGATGAACATTCACAATGGTTATCATGAAGGTGGTCATATTTCAAAAAGTTTTGTTTTTGGTACAGGATATGTGTGGTACATTAATAGAAGATGTGGCACACCTGAATGTGGCTGTCACTCAACAAGACAACACATGCAGTGTGTGATAATGTGTCGTTGATAGTAGTTCAACTATAGATATGAGTGAACTAATGTGTGACGTACGCTTTGATAACTAATGAGTTGTTGGGGCATTTAGTAGCTAGAGTTACGCTTTCAAATGAGTGTGATTAACTTCAGTTGTGCTAGTCAGGTTGTAAGAACGGTATTCCCTTCCCCAAAAAGCCTAATCAGCCAGACCTTTCAATTACTTCAAACAGGTGAAAATGGTGTGAACTAAGTTGACCCTAAGATGAGCCTGTAATTTGTGTGTGTGCTGAACCCCACCCCCTCTGTTGAAGTGTATGCTGTGATGAGATATTAATTGCAGCTGCTTTAACACAATGGTAGAGGAGCTAAATAGTCATCTGCAGTGTTTAAGTTATGAACACAATGACATAACATATGCTACGTGTGCCTCATTATGCTGTCTGTATATGACATTAAGCAAAAATGGACCATTTCATAAACAACTATAGATGTGTTAGTGCAAGTGATGTTTGTAGGCCGTTGCATGCAATATATTTGATGCATGTTTAAAATAGGCAGTAATGTCGTGTTTGTAGGAGTAAAATAAATAAAAGACACAATAATATTATACATATTTATGTTCTGTACCTGTAGGTAGTAATAATTTCTCATTATCATGTGTTACACATGTGTGCTACCCTGTTGTTCCCCATCTTCGCCCACCATAAATTGCTTCCAATGCAGCAAAGCATTGTGGGAATTCACATGCAAATGAGCACGCAATGCAACGTGGTATATTAGTTACTGCTTTTAGTAGGACTACAACAGATATGTCTAATTTGACACACACACACACACACCCACACACACTAATTATATATGAATATATATATATATATATATAGATATTATATATATATATATATATATAGTATATATATATGAGACAGCAGAGAGAAACAGACATATACATATATAGATGTAGGTATGTTTATATTGGGAAGACACTATAAAAAGCTGCGTAAATATGCAAAATAACTGTAAACAACGACACGCCTAGTACAGTAATATTTCTCACCTGGTGGAAATTGTGAGGGATAAATTCCAATATCACGGTCACCAGCCAATCCCTCCACGACGACGGGAAGTAATTTTGCCCGAAGCAGCTCCTCCAATGGAGTTAATATCAGACGTTGTGGTGTCGGCCCACCTCCAGTGCCAGTAGCATGCACGCGTTGGTCTTGTATTTTCCTTTTTAATTTTGACCTAATATCGTCAAATCTCTTGTGACAATTCCGCTTGTCCCTGACATGATTCCCACACGCATTGACACCAATGACTATTGTTTCCCACATTTCTTTTCTGCTTGATGCACTTGTCCGCCCTTGAAAAACATATAAAATATATGAGGTCAATTAATAATAATAGAAGCACCAGTTTCCTACACTGCTAGCTGTTCCAAGAGATAGCAAACATGCTGTTTTAGGTGTAATATGTGAAGCACATGAGCATTCACTACTAAACCTATACATGTAAGCAAGCTTGCATTCATATTGTATGCAGTTATGGCAAATTGACCGCCTGTGTTTAGTTCTCCTTGTAACGCATGATAAAAAGCTGTGTTTCCACACTAATTAACATAGAAAGATATTCTGAACCCATATTTGCATATGAACAAAACTCAGATGACCTAGGATCACATGTATTTGAATAATAAATGTAAAGGTACACTTACCTAGTACACTGGCGACACACTTTATTCGAGCTCGGCTAGTCCCACGAATTCGGATATACTCGGGTGTATTGAGGTTTGTGACTGTTTTCTGCCCGAGTGCATTGAGGTATTTTCCAGGCAGGGATTGAAGCATTTTATTCCCGCTGGCTGCAATACTGCACAGTATATATATATATATATATACTGCATTACAATTCATGAATTTATGCCATCTGGTAGACACGCGAAGCATTGCAGCCTATTAAATCCTAATCATTATCATTTAACAGATCAGCCGCCCGTCAGCCAGGCATGAACCCAGGCTGGGAAGGCAAACGCAACGGGGCTTGTCAGAGGTGAGGAGCGGCGCATTCCAGGTATCTGCCAGGTACATACTGGGTATTTGCTCGAATAAAGTGTGTCGGTGCAGTAAATGTCCATAGATACTGTCATAGTGCTCCAGAATCCCAGTGACAAGAGCTCTATTTTCCTGGTCATTGAAGCGAGGATTACGTGGCTTCTCCACACGTTTCTTCCGAGCAGGTTTAGGGTCAGAGCTTGGCTGGTGCTGACTGGACTCTCCTTCTTCCAATGGAAGAGCCTCCAAAAGCTGGCCACCAGCAAGCACGCCACCACCAGACACCCCATCAGCAACTGCGCCACCAGCAGCACTCCCAGCACCAGCACTCCCACTCCTAGCACCAGCACTCCCACTCCTAGCACCAGCACTCCCACTCCTAGCACCAGCACTCCCACTCCCAGCACCAGCACTCCCACTCCCAGCAACAGCACTCCCACTCCCAGTAACAGCACTCACACTCCCAGCAACACCACTCCCACTCCCAGCACCAGCACTCCCAGCAACAGCACTCGCACTCCCAGCAACATCACTCCCCTGAACAGTACGTTCACTCCGACGCGTACTCACACGAGTAGCACTCCCACTCCCACCAGCATCACTCTTCCCACGCTTTGCGGGCATACTTACAGCACTCACAAAAAACAGACAACAAATGTACAGCCAATCACACGAAACACTTCCACATATAAAACAAGACAAAGATGTAAACAAAACAACAAAGGACAAAGCTTTCCCAATACACAACAAGTCTCTCAGTCAATATGCAAATCTTAAATCACCAAGCTCTGTGCGTCTCTCTCTCTCTCACTCCCAACAACACAGAGAATGATTAGCAGTACACGTTGCCTTTAAATATGGCGCGCAATCCAATACATGCTTGGTTCGCCTGATTCAGCAAGATTTGTGATTGGGCAACCTAACAGCACCCCGCCACGCACGCCGATACACCTGTGTGTGATCGGCTAATCATCGTGAGAGTGGGCGGATTTGTTTTCGCCTTGATTTTGAATGTATTCGCCACTTACTGCATACGGAGATGAAAAATCGCCAATAACATGACTAATCGGTAAGCTTGCCGATTTCACATATTCGTCGCTTACTGCATGAGGCCCCATGTCCCATGAACCCTTTGGTAATGTTACGTCTGTGTTCAAGGAACCTTTCTCTAAGCATCCTTTCATACGACCTATATACTGTAACCCACAGGGGCAAGTTAGGAGATATACTACATAAGTAGTATTACAGTTTATAAAATGGTTTAATTTAAATGTTTCCTCTGTGGCTCTGTATTTGAATTCAATCTCCTTATTTCTATGTGTTTGCATGTGAGACATCTGTTGCCTCCCACTTGTAACAGCCTAACGGACGAACTGGTAGACAGGTGTAACACAGTTTGCCCCCCCCCCCCCAATCGCAGATAGGGACTCTGTGTGGAAATACACCTGTGTTACCGTGTGTGGTGCGTTACCTGATAGGCTCACAGAAGGCCTAAATCTCTGCCGCTGGGAGCCTGGGGTTACCTGATTCTTCGAATACAGCGCCTCCACCTGTAAGGGTTCCCAACGGGGTGGGATGGTCCTCTTACAGGAACAATAATAATAATGCACGCACACAATATATATGCTAGCAACCGTTTTACTATAACTAATAACCTTGGTACTCTGTACCACAGAGTAAATAGGCATATAACTATACGTATAGAAGTTCACCACCCACATATCAACATAGGTGTCCCCAAAGTACCTGGGTGCTGGGCACCAATTCCCTGATATCCCTTATGTCCAAGCCCACCCAAAGTCTTGAAGATAGCGCTATCCCGTGGAGTATTAGTGCACTACTAAAGGTACCTGCCCGGGGCTCCGGCACCCGGGTACCGCAGTATAACAGAATGGGATCAGCCTGTTCCGACGTGCCGTCAGCCTACGCTTGGGGGGAATTCCGGCGTGGATAATATCACCATACACCGTACCATCTATACCTTGGGGCTGGTCCGTCTCCAGTCCGCAGGCCGCAGTCATTGCGTGGCGGGGTCCTCCGTGAAGATAGTCTCTATCTAGAGGGGGTCTGCTCCCAGACCCAGTGATCAGGTCTAATCAAACAGCTAAAGGGGCAGATTCCTTACTTAAGGCCTGTCCCTAAAGTACCACAAGCTGGGCACCCTAACTCACCCAGCTCCCAGCTCCAACTGACACTCTTCAAACACTGTCTTAACTGTCATCATCTCACAGCTTCACTGGTTGCCTAGCAAAATGTAAACTGCAGCCTCTGAAGCTGCTGTACTCCTATCTATCTAATTGCAGCCACCCTATTGGCTAAGCTGCAGCATGTGACAATCCCCTGAGGGATACCGGAGCTACACAAGTATCCCTCACATTTTGTACGGCCTATATACTGGTTTTCTCTTTTCGTAGTACGCTGGGTGCAATTATGTTTTTCAAGGATCTGGCCTTCTTGAAAATTACAGATGGTTTGTCTTCTAATTCCTCCTTTAGAATTTGATCATTTAAAAGTATCCCCCAGTGTTTATTAATAATTTCTTTAATATTTCTGGTTGTCTTGTCATATTTTGTTGTGAATAAACACTTTTTTTCTATCCTCTCTTTTGCAGAATCTTCACCTTTATTGTCCCTATTGATAAGTACATCTCTATTTAAATTGCGTACTTTAATTAATTCCTCCACTTCCTCTATTCTGTACCCCTTTTCCTCAAATTTTCTCTTCAATAAAAGTGACTGCTGCTCAAAATCCTGATCTTTCGTACAATTCCTACGTAATATTAAAAACTGTCCATATAGGGTGTTCGTTTTCCATTGGTTGGTTTTAGAATGTAAATAGCTATTCGCATCAACTGTTTTAAAATGTGTGTTGGTGCAGATGTTCACTTCCTCATTAAAAATAATTAAATCTAGATAGTCTATTGAGTTTGCATTATATTTTGCTGCAAACTTTAAATTCATCTCATGGGTTTAAAAATAAAATTCTTTAAAAGTTCTTCACCTCCCTTCCAGATAAAAATAAGGTCATCTATAAATCTTCTATAAAATAAAATATTCTCTAAAAATGGGTTGTTGTTCCAGACATTCTTTTCCTCCCAGTATCCCATAAACAAATTTGCAAAACTGGGAGTGAATTTAGCACCCATTGCCGTCCCACATAATTGTTGATAAAATTTGCCTTCAAAATTAAAATAATTGTGGGTTAAAATAAATCTATGTCATGGGAGAGGGGGTTTGGCCCGGTATTAAATGGGTTACACCCCATTTGGCCACCCCCTGCTCTCACTTGTGAAGCAAGGGGTTAACTGGACTGCGGTCCAGTAATATGTGTTTTCCCTGCTTCAGTATCCAAATGTGTATTTCCCTGTAAAAAATGTATTGTTCCCATTCCAGTGTCTGCACCAACACATACACTGGGGTTGATGCGGGAGGGAAGGGGTTAATAGTTAAGGAGTGATTACAGCCCTTTGTTCCCTTTTCCCGCCTTTGCAGGCTCCGTTTTGCAGTTTCTCCATAGGTCGCCGTTGGGGCTCAATACAACCCTATGGAGATTCCGGCGATTTGGGCCCGTTTCCGTAGAAGACCTGCAGGTGGCGCCCGAGAGGAGAAGCGGCGATTCCCCATTGTAAGTCAATGGAGCCATTCATTTCAATGGGGATTCCTCGACGCCGACCTCCAGGAACGGATTGACAGCCATCCAAACCGCAGACCGCAGAAGCGGATACAATATCTGAAAGAGAGCTTTGATCACCCTGAGTTCAAGTTCAAATACAATTGGCGTGGGAAACTTAGGTTCTATGGCACACAGAAATAAAATTATTTTTGCCCCTAGACCCTAGGAACCCCCACACTCGACCACCACTGGGTCCAAGAATGAAGGACCCCCGTAAAGGGTCGCGCTCGCCACGAGGGTCGCGCCATTGACTCTAATGGTGGAGGGAAGAGCCGCACGTAAAAAAGACTAAGTCCAAAAGTGTAAAAAGGGTAAGCCCATATCTCCAGATCTGTGTGGACCAGAGGGCTGGGATTTTGGTCGCATGTAGTCACTGTTCCGGCATGAATGCATGGCCATTCCCAGCCCTCTCCGATCAACCAGATGGAGTATGGGCAAATGTGAAAATTGTAATGTTACTATTGACTCCAATGGGAGCGGAGGTCCCATTGAATCCTATGGCGGCGCCGGACCATGCATTTCCTATGGCAGCGCCGGCCATATTAATTCCAATGGGGGAAAGCCGCGTGGCGTTAAAACGGCTAATACAGAAAGAGTAAAAAGTGTAAGCCCATATCTCCGGTTCTGTGAGTACCAGAGGGTTGGGATTTGGGTCGAATGTAGTCACTGTTCCGGCATGACTGCATGGCCATTTCCAGCCCTCTCCGATCAACCAGACGGAGTATGGGCAAATGTAAAAAATTGTGGTTTGCCTATAGACTTCAATGGCGGAGTTGCTCCATTGAAAGCCTATAGCGGCGGAGCCCATTGACTTCAACGGCAGAGTTGCTCCATTAAAAGCCTATAGCGGCGGAGCCCGTTAATTTCAATGGGAGAGTGAAAAGCAGAGATTTCGTTTAGCTATAGCGGAGAATCCTGCATTAAAGTTAATAGGGGATTTTAACTTGTTTTTGGTATCTCCGGTTCTGGGGGTCGTGGAAGGCTGAAACTTGGCCACTATGGCAAGGGTCCTCCGGCATGAGGACCTGGCAAATCTCAGCCCATTCAGACCCACAGACCGGATTATTTTAATATAGGTAGATATTAAAGAATATACTGTTTTGCAAGGCTGGTATAAAAGCCCGGGAAAATTACTGGCTCTGCTTTGTGTTAATGTTCAGGGGGTAGACAAATGGTCTACAATCAACCCTCTGATCAAAGGCTGACCACTCTGATTGTGTACAATAGGGCGGGGGAACGCAGAGCCTGAGTGGTCTGTAAGTGTCATAATTCACACTTACAGACAGAAGGGTTTCCTGACTTCAAAGGAGTCTGCTAGACATTCCGGCACCCCAAGGTTAAGGTATGAGGGCTGAAACTCCATATAAACGAGTGTAAGCCCTATACCCATTGTCTTCGTGTCTTTTCATGTCTTCATCTGAACCTATATTGCTGAATGAAGTAGCAATCCTGTATCCTGATTGCTTCATTGTCCAACCCTTAAGTAAGTGCTAATTCTTGTCTGTTATTTGTATATCTTGTGTGTTCACCTGTTTTAAGGAATAAACTATATTTATTATATCTAAGTCATGTTCAATTCAACCCAGATATTTTGGTGTGTATTATAACCTATCACTAGCTACTGTGACAATTATTACTGTTAGATTGTAAGCTCTTCAGGGCTGGGATTTCCTTTCCCATTGTCTGATTTTGCTGCACTTATTGTATTTTAAAAAAAATCCCTGTACTGTATTCTTTGTGAATCGCTGAGTAAACTTTTCGCACTATATAAATAAAGACATACAATACAATATAGTTTGTGATAAAACTGATCTGGTCTGGGCACATTAAAAAGTCCTTTTCTAAAATATATCGTACTGCAGCAATCCCCTTCTCATGCTCTATGCATGTGTATAGGGCCGACACATCACACGTGACCCAAATTAATCCTTCTGACCATGAGAAATTTTGAATCAATTCTAATAGGTGCCCTGTATCTCTAAGATATGATTTAAGATTTTTCACATGATTTTGTAAAAATGAATCTATGAATTCCGATAAGTTCGATGTGATAGAACCGATGCCCGAGACAATTGGTCTCCCAGGTGCACTTATAAGGCTCTTATGTATTTTGGGTACATTATAAAAGATTGGCATTCTAGGATGAGGAATGTTTAAAAATGAAAATTCTGATTTGTTTAAAATGTTCTTGTCTAGAACATCTTTGAGTAGTTCTATTAGTGCATCCTGATATTTAATGATAGGGTCAGCTTTCAGCTCTACATTAGATAGGAAGCAGCATCTCCCAAGAGTCTCATGGCTTCCTTGATATAGTCTATTCTGTCTTGCACCACAACCCCTCCACCTTTGTATGCCTGTCGTATACTGTAAATATGGTCGTTTTTAAATTCTTCCAAGGTTATTTTCTCTTTTTGTGTTAAATTATTAGCATTTTCTATTTTTGTTTCACACAAGTCCTTAAAAACCAATTGGTGGAACAACTCAATATAGTGCCCTTTCGACTGTACGGGATAAAAAGATGATTTGGGTTTAAAACTTGTGTGTCTTATGTTTGTTCCGAGTTCCGTCTCTATAGCATGTATTTCCTGTATATCTTGTTCTCCAGTCTCTTCAAATAGTGCAATCATGTCTGCTAGATAGTTTTGTTCCCTTTGGTTAAAACATGCATCATAAATTGGTAAAACCTCTTTCCTCTTATTTTTAAGGAAATGTTGTTTCAGAGTAAGCTTCCTTGTGAATCTGTGCAGGTCTATGAACAGATGAAAGAGGTTGGGACTGCTGGTTGGGGCAAATGACAAGCCTTTCTCCAAAACGATGATTTGTATGGGATTCAGAGGTTGCGATGATAGGTTAAAAATACTCCTAGCTTTATCTCTTTTTAATTGCTTTGTTTCTTCTGTTGAGTTTTCTTGCCCCCTCTACAACCTCTTTTTCTAGCTTTTTTAGTTCCCTTTGTGTCTGTGCTAATTGTTTCTTTCTCAATTGTAATGCTTCTTCCTGTAGCAAGTGTGACTCCTTCCTGTCTTGCATTATTCGACCTTTCGTGGCTGCCGTTGTTTCTCTCCCTAAAAAAGTGACCGGGGTGGAGTGGGATGGGGTTTCAGTACTATACTCTTTTTGTCTTGCCCCTCTTATATCATCTGTATTTTGTTTGTCTATTCTTTGCGTCTTATTAGGTATGGTTTTCTCCGCCCTCCTATCTTCCAGTGCTGGTGTATGCACTCTGCTGTTCACCCTTAGTGTATGGTGAAACTTTATGCCAGGTGTATGTATCTGGTGTCTGCTACTTCCATTTCTCCAGTCATGTTGTTGTTCTCTCTGGTGCTTGTTACATTTATTATAATGATCTGACTGTTGTTTTGATTGTGTCACGCCATACCCTCTATTTTCATGTTGATTCATGTTTCGTGGGTTTTTTTACATCCCCAATCCCTATTCTTTTTCTAAATTATAATCTTGTATGTCTCTTTGGAATTTTTTTTTTAATTCAGTACTTGGCTATAGTAGTTAGCCAAGTGTCTGCGCGCCTGCCGGCGATGTAACGCGTTGACGCGGCAGCGTTTTGAGAAGACAATCAATTTTGTGTTCTCAGGAGACTGCCGTGTGACGTCAGCATCACGTGAGCTGGTTCAGCCAATAAGGGTGAACCAGCTTTGTGACGCGTCCGTGACGCATTCGCCACGCCCCTGCATCGCCTCTGATCACCTCCCCAATCTCCTGCAGTCAAGTGCACAGATCGCACAGATATAGTATAAGTTCTGCCTTAAAGATGCACACTCTTAAGATTCTATGCTACACCCTGCTATGGTTCCCTTGACTGCTTTCAGCAAATTAAAATATCGTAAAATTGCTAGGTGGCTTCTCCAAAAATACTGGACACAATGGTGAAAGATGTGACACACACACACACACTGCTCCATGCTGTTTCCTCCTCTCCTTGGCCCCATCCCCAGGCTACTGACACCTCCTCCTGATTGCTTGCTGCTGGGTAATACAGCCAATCAGGATGGAGGAAGCTGCCCAGCCCCCTAGCAACATCCCTGCTCCCTCCCTGCTCTGGGAAATCCCCTGGGCGCCCAAGCCGGTCAGGTCCCAATGTCCAGAGAGGCCATACCGGTATACACATACATGTCCAGAATTGCCTCTAATTTTTTACTGGACAAGGTGTCCAAATACAGGAAAGTCCGGTTCAATACTGGACACCTGGCAACCCTACATTGTGAGCACATTCACATGTCTCAGACAGGTCTGCAACCCAGCTTTTCACCATTATCTTATAGCATACAGTGTTTCCACTGCAGCAAGGGATTCTGGGAAATAGCATGCAAATGAGTGCAGTGTCACCTTTTCCTTCAAATCCATTTTGACATGGACCCCTATAAGCTCATGCCTGCTGCATTACACAGCTTTTCAGCACAGCCTGGGTTGCAGACCTGTCTGAGACGTGTGAATGTGCTCATATTTTCATTTGCTGTATGCTATACAGTGGAGGATTTTTATCACTTTTTTACCCACCATAACTTCTTTAAGGTGTGCTTGACTGCTTTGAAATGTATACATCTAAACAGCCACATGACCTTCCCCCAATAAAACTGCCTGTTACAGGATGCACCATTAACAGACTAACGTGTAGCTCACCACAAACGAAGCACGACCGCTGAGGTAGGGAATTGATTAACGCCAACCCACAGCCACGCGGGCGCGCCTAGAATATAGATTGGTCTTGCAAGCCAAGTCAGGATTAGAGATGTGAGAAAAGTTGAGGGTATTTGGCAGGTCAGGAGTGGAGAGTTGCGGATCGTCGGGGTGCGTAGCCAAGTTCAGGATTGTTGAGTAGCGAATCGTCGGGGTACGTAGCCAGGTTCAGGATAGGAGACTATCGGATCGTTGGAGTACTTGCCAAGGTCAGGACTGGAGACTGGAGAATGTTCGTTCGTAGCCGGATCAGGAGAGGAGAGGTGCGGAGTCCAAATAGAGATGCAGGGTCAGGCAACAAGAGGTTAACAGGTACGGAGAGGCAAGGTCACAGGACAAGAATGCAGCAAGGCACGGCGTCACACTAGACTATGCTCAGCAATGAGAGTCTGAAGCAGGAAGGTATATAAAAGAAGGGCCTCCAATAGAAAGCCAGGGCGGAACCAGGAAGTGAAATCCAATAGGCTGCTGGTGCACACAGGTGTGCCCTATGATACAGCCTGATCAGGAATGGAGGCGGGGCCGATTGCACACCGACCCACACGCGCGGCACGGAGGTCGGGGGGCGGAGCCTAGAACGCGCGTTATTCCCACGCCGGTCCTGTCCATAATCAGATCGGGGGCGGAGTTTGGAACGCGCATCAGCGGGGAGGCTGGACGAGTACACTTGTCGCGCGCCGGAGCGGGGGCGGAGTCAAAACCCGCTGGCGGAGAGTTAGACCGCGCAAGATCTGCGTGCGCGTGCGTAACTGGGCCAGAAGATTGCGCGTCCTGGATGTCCGTCGCGTGAGGGTCTTTAAGGTGAGGAGACGGTCTACGGCTGCCAGGATGGCGATTCCTCACACAGACAATGCAATTAACGATCAAACTTTCTAACCCTAACATAACAGAAATCAACAAATAGATTCAGGGTGGGGTATGTGTGTGCATGTGTACACATGTATATTATAATAGTTAGAATAATCTAATATTTTCCAAATACAAACTTATGTAAATATAGATAGAATTTGGCTTGCTTTAATATAAACCAAACAATACCATCCACATTGTACAGATCATGATTGATTATACGTGAGTGACACCCGCATGAATCAACACAGAGTCACCTTCCATTTCGTGGCAGTTTTTACACTACAGAGCACACCTGCCGTCCTTTTAATAATAATAAAAAAAGCCTTTCCTTTATTTCCCCGGGGCTGTTCCAGCTAATTAAGCGGGAAGGAAGACATGAAATATTGACTTAAAAACCACAAGGCAAGATTTAAAGGCAACACAAAGCTGAGAAAACATTCCGAAGGTTGGTGGTTAAATACAGAACCCTGCTCCCGGGTATACTTATTTTACAGTACATTTCAGCGCTGATAATATACCATGTAATTCCTAAAGGTTGGTGTGTTATATCGGATTACATGCAGTGCCACTTAGCCAATGTCATATTTTCAGATCTCTCTCTCTCTCTCCTCCCCCTCTTCTCCCCCCTCCACCCCCCTCAGTACCCAAACCATGCAGTGAACATGCTAAATAAATATAGTTGAAGGGTATGGATGTATAGTTTATTGACAAAATAAACCAGTTTTCTATTTTGAGTAAAAAGTGATGTACTGTTCAACCATTTGTTGTTGTTGCCATGACTGATTCATACAGTAACTCAGCACAAGTCATGCACGGTGTCACTGTATATTTTTTGTGTAAAGGGGAAGTCCCTCCTACGGCCAAAATGAACCAATGGCGGTGACGTGTTTCAGAAGTTAAATCTAGGTGAGTGATACCTACTGTATACTGTAACTAGTTTCAAAAACATAGTTAATGTTAGTTTGTAAACATGGTAACATAGGACACGGAGGGATTGGTTTTCATCTGGCTACTCCCTTTTGCTTTTTACTGCATCCTTCTGAGACACAGACAGAAGATGAAGGAGCTGGGCAAACATATCCACGTCAGCAAGTGGCCAGTCACATCCAGTCACACCCAGGTTTGTGAGCAACAGAATATCCCCTGGATAGTTCACAAGCCTTTCCATAAGGGACTGGCTATTCTTCACTGCTCGAAATGTCAATGCTAATCAGTGTGAGAAGTGAGTCGCAGTGAGGGTTGTAACACAGCCACTGACACATTATTCTGTCCTGCAAGTGTGCTGAGCAAACGCTAGTACAGTCCCACCTCCCCTTAACTTCATGGGGTCTCTGATAAAGATAAAGAAAATACTTGGTTCCTCATTCAGAGGCCCCATATAAATTCAATGAGCCGACTATGGGGGATTGCACCTTTAAAATAAAGTATTCAGGATGTATTTTGTTTGTAAAAAAAAAATTCTGTTTGTGTTTTAAAAAAATTAATATATGGTAAAGACACAACAAATTGTAAGAGTTATAGACCGATTTCATTAATAAATTCGGACATCAAAATATTTTCTAAAATGCTGGCCAACAGATTGAGTCACATCTTACCTACGCTGATTCACCTGGATCAAGTTGGATGCATTCATGACATGCAAGCGGCCGACAACACCAGACGCATTATTAATCTAGAGATGGTAGAAAAATTGGACACTGCAGTCACTGGAAAATGAGGCTGGTCAATGGTATAATATTAAATGACTTTAATGGGCATATCAGCCAAAATAAAAACAGCACAAGAATCCCTGACGCTTTTCCCGCATCTTAGGGTGCTTTATCAAAGGGTGATCAAGTTTGGACAGGTAATGCCTTATATAGTGCATACCCTCAGCCAGGTGCCTCCACTCTGATCAGTGACTGCTGCACCAGATGGTAATTGAGATGCAGCCAATCATCGATACCTGCAGAGACAACACCGGCCCCAGGGTGAAACTCCTATACAAGACCACTAATTAAAAAATACATGAATGTGTTAACAATACAAAACTCTTGAAAAGTTATAAACGAAATAAAATGAAATGTGTACCACTTCGACTACCCCTACATGTGGTGATACAAAAAACAATACAAAGTAACAAACATGGTGTATAATGTAATAAATGTGATATATTATATATAAAGAACTTTTGGTGTGATTTATTCTAAGAGACAAAATAATGTCTCCAAGTAATATGAGTATATAAATATATTGAACCCAAACCTATATGTGCTCCAAATATATGTCAGAAACCGCCGTGAATATGAAAATATATAATAAAGAATGATACAAAATAATGAATATAAAATTATGAGAAATAAGATAAACAATGAATAATAAACAAAAATGATGAATAAAAATAGCTGAAATGATTATGAATTAGAAAAACATCTATACACAGAACATTATTGTATATATGACACCGTGTCTGCTCCAAATGGTGACACTGTGACAAGAAAGTGCTGTGTACATGGTAGAAATACCTTATAAAAATAAATAACTAACAAATATCTATATGTAATGTTAATCTAATTAACTATAACCAAAGTTCACGCTCAAAAACAAGAGAATAATGTCCAGATGATAAAAATTGTATATAAATATGTATGATGAATAAATCCATGATAAACATGTAATTTGCAGACAAGCTATATGAGTTTCTAAAGATAGTTGATAATACTACTGGAAGTTGATAATATTGATCAAAAATTCAATGAAGATAATCAGTGGTAAGATCGCATAATAATCACTATTACTAAAGCACAAGCCACTCTATGGCCATTAAGGATTAAAAACTAAATAAGAAATAGATGTGTAAATCTGAAGGTCTTAAATATAGATCAAAAACCATGGGGAAAATGCAGCCATACCTGAATCCCCATTATGCATAATATGATAAACAATACTTCCCAATAAATCTATTGGTACAGATATTATGTATAAGAATTGTAAATGTCTATTCCTATAAAAAAATACGTGAGCTCCCAATCTGCATTGATGCCATTGGGATGTAACGAACCAAGTGTGTAGATCCAGAACATCTCTCGTTTATTGAGCATATTCAATCTGTCCCCACCACGGACATGGGCTGGAACATGCTAAGACTTGTGAATGTAAAGTTCTGAATACCCTCTTTGGGACACTCAGAAAAGTGTCTAGGGACAGAGTGTAACATATCTCTTTTTTTGATGGCCCTGACATGTTCCATGATCCTCTTTTTGAGAGGTCTAATGGTCCGTCCCACATCGACTTTTTGACAACCACACATGAGAAGGTAGACAACATGACTGGTATTACAATTCATGAATGTCTGTATGGATTTCGAAACTTTGGGTTTAATACTGTACATGAAAAGATTTTGATTAAATGAGCATATTGGCACACAACACAAAATCCACATTTGTGAAATCCCTTCGGAATATTCCCCAGTCTCCCATGGGGATCTTTAGAACTGAACAGCGAGGGTGATAAATAGGACCCCAATGATCTAGCCTTTTTAAATACAAATTTAGGCCCTTTGTCCACTATGGAAACTAAGTCCTTGTCCAGTCGTAGAGTCTCCCAATGCTTCAGTACAATGAATCTCACCGCATCTGCTTGTTGGCTTTGTTGAGTGATAAATAACGGTGTGTGGTCTTTGAAATCTGATTTTCGTTTATTAGACCTCATATTAGTGGAAAGCAATTCATGTAAATCCGTGGATCTGACTGCATTGAGTGACTCATACAGGTCTGCACTTCTACAGCCGCGGCCCCTTTTATTCTCCAACATCTCCGAATTTTTTCGGGGATTTTTTCCCCGAACGCACTACACCACGTTCATGCCGCATTCATACCGCATTCATGTTGCATTCATGCCGGCGTCACCCTCGGTTGATGTGTTTACTGATGTGTTTATTGATAATGGTTCGGAATTAATTGGTTGCAATTCTTCGCGTATCCGCCAGGTGGCAGATATTCATGAATTGTAATGCGCATGCGCTTCAGTAATGTGTCGACTTGCAGGTGTTTAAAAAAATAACATAGTGGTCCATTGTAAATTGGCCTTGGTACTGAAGAAGTTACAATAATGTATCAATTTAGGCTTTTCATATTCAAAAATACATCCCAGTGTCCGGTGTTTTATTGTCCTGAGAGTCCCGACATGAGTGCACCACCGCAGTCCGTGTTTCAAAAACCCGACGCTTACTTAATATGGGCCGCGATTAATGCAACAGATGATAAGATGGCAACAGTTGTTCAAATTTATCAGCATTTTATCAAAAACTATGACTTTTACAAATTTTCACCAGATGCTCATGTGTGGAAGCGTGCAATAAGGAAAAAGTTATGTATCGATCCGTGTTTTTTTTTAATTGATCCCGGTGTTATTGGAGGGTATTGGTGTGTATCACCAGATTTTTCCCGTATCTATGATCATGGAGACTTCAAAAGGCGAAAGGTCATGTTAAAACCAACTAAGAAACGTCAGTCGCTGGCAAGCAATGCGCCAGCGACAGCGCCAGCATCCAATAACGGTCCGACCGTCAGTGAAAACCTGGTGACCGGCAACCCTTGCTGTCTGTCCCCACCCGGATACCTGCAGCCTGAGCCGGATTTCGCGTACAGATTCCAGCAAGCTTGCATATACCAAAGCGATTTCCAGCCTCATCCGCTGGCACCTGTCAACTACGTGTATAATCAAGAATACGGGACTGGCAGTGGCTCGGCGCCAGCTGATTGGCAAAGTCTATGGTGAGTAATGTTGCCGTATTTTATTCTGTTTTTGAAATATCAATATCAATGCACAGTCAAGCGATTCTCCTTTAAGCAATATCATTTGCTGAGCAGCTTCTAAAGTAGATACTGCACAATTGGTGGAAAGCTACAGTAGGTGCATGCGCATTGGAACCTTCTTGAAACGCATATGCGTGTCATCACATCTACAGTAAGCGCATGCGCATGTGAACAGGAGACGCCCCCCGAGAAAATTATTGGTGGGACTGACTGTGGGAACTTCTTTAGGGGACTGACTGACCATTACAGTAAAACTTGTACTTTTGTTTTTCCTCAGAAAAGAAAACTTTGTCATCTCATGCGGAAAACGGCAAATGGAGGGATTTCGATGGATAATATCGCTTTGTGTTACAATGCCTGCACATTGCTGAATCGGATTTAAAAAACCACGTACCAGAGTCTACAGTTTAGTGGCTGTTGTTATTTATTAGGATAGAATACTGTAACTGAGAGCTTCATAGAAAACCTGGAATAGTATGCTGTTGTTTTCAGACCGTATACAATACGTTTTTTTATATATACTGTATAATAAACCCGAAAAGCATTCCTCCTGTCTTGGTCGCCGTGTTGTCTCCTGGCGTGGTCTTGACTGGGTTGTCATGTTATCCTCCTCGTCAACGGCATACACGTACACAAATTCTTCTGGTGGAGGGGGTGCGCTTGGTGTTGGAAGGCGGTCGAAGGTCCCATTCATCACATCCATGCCACCCTCCTGCTCCGGCGTCGGGGATACAGGGGCATGAACACCGAGCAAATTATGTATCCTGCTATGTCAGTCTCTATCTTCTCCCTCCGTTGATCCATCTTCTCCATCCGTTGATCCATATTTAGCATGGTCTCTAAAAGAAGATCTATCTTTACCAGCATAGTAGAGTTCCCGGGGATATCGACTCTTAACCCATTCAGCATGCGGTCTAACGAGCTGGTTCTTGTGCATGGGGTGCTGTGGACATCTGGGTGGATGGGTGCTACGGAGGATGAGATGGGGGTTCCCTGGAGAGAAGCAGCAGCGTCGTCGAAGAGGGACGGAGAAAGTGACCTGTGGATTTCCGGGCGAGAAGCGGCAGAGTTGTTTAAGCGTAATGGAGAAAGTGACCCGTGGATTTCCGGGAGACCAGCGGCAGCGTCGTCAAAGAGTAGTGGAGAAGATGGGCTGTGGGTTTCCGGATGAGCGGCGGCAGCGTCGTGGACGAGTAGTGGAGAAGATAGGCTGTAGATTTCCGGGAGAGCAGCGGCAGAGACGTTGATGCATAATCGAGGAAGTGGCCTGTGGGTTCGATGGGTTGGCTGCCATTTGTTTTGCCTTGAGTGTACATCACCGAATTTCTTCTTGACATAATAAGGCTTACGTGTATTAAAACCCTTAGCCTTTGGGGTCAGCAGAAGGTTTTCTTTATTAGCCTTAGCCTGTCGCTTTGGCCTTGGCTTGTGTAACCTTTTATGCATGGCGACGAGGTACAGGTGTTAAAAGTGGGCGTACTCTAATGTGAGTCATTAACGTATAAATACACCATCCATTTTGTGGATTCACTGCACATTGAATACACATCGACTAAACATCGAATATATATTCTTGTGCTTGTATTTCTTTCTACTCGCAGCAATGCCTGTTAAAAAGATTTCAAAGGATCTCAGCATGAGAATTAAGGAGATGTACACAAGCGAACAACGAATTGCAGATATCCAACACTGGTTAGCTGCTTCTGGCCTCGTTGTGCCATCAACCACCGTGTGCTATCATGCACACTGATAAAACAAACAACGCACGAGGACACCAAAGGTAACTAGCGCGTAAGTATATTTATATAACTATATAATACAGTATATCTATTATTGTTTATATTGCTGCATATTAATATAACTATATAGTATAGATCTATCTAATTTTATTGTTATTTCGGTATATTTATATAACTACAGTATATAATACAGTATATCTATTATTGTTTATATTGCTGCATATTAATACAACTATATAGTATAGATCTATCTAATTTTATACTATTTTTACTGTAAATGATGTGTTGTACTTGTGGCCTACTGCACTGTAACTTACCGGATTGTTGTTTTTCTGTACACTGTAGGGAGACAACTCTTCTGGTCGACAAAATAAGTGAAGAGAATGATGAGAATAGTGCCTTAAGGGTCAAATACACCCTGCTGCAAAATCACAATCTCACAATATATCGAGACCAGCATAAAGAAGATGAGACGCAGAATTGGATGGAAATATGGACGTGTGAGGTTAGTACTGGACAGTACAGGAGGTTAAAGTGTTGTTTAAGAAACTGTACTGTACCTATAAAATTATTCCTTGTCATTACAGAGCGCACCCTATGATAAGGGACGTTAACAAGATCAAGAGAGTGGTCCAGGCCCAGGCATGGATCGACAGTGGAGAACTTTCCAGGACTGCATCTTCACTGACGAGTCTACTGTATCGCTGGAGAGATTTGCCACCTTTGCATTCCACAAAAAAGGTCGCATATCTATGAAGCCCCGTCCAAAACACTCAGTGAAGATGCATGTGTGGGGTGCCATCTCTAGGCGTGACCAGGATGCATTGTCATCTTTGAAGGTAAAATAAGTCACACGCTTTTGCCTTATGCAATGTACTGTACTAGTGTGCAGTTTTTTGAGCACTTTTCTTTTCTTGTTATAGGAATCATGAATAAAGCTTTTTTTCCAAGAGCAAATTGTGCCTGAGATTGTGGAATACATCCCACGTGAGTTCCCAGATGGTCACCGTTTCTACCAGGACAACGATCCGAAGCACACCACGTAAACAGCGCATATTCTTGAGCGTGGTATCAACTGGGTGAAGATGCCAGCGGAGTAAGTGCGGTAACCGTGTCTCATTTTTCCCCACTGTTTTTACTGTGTACTGTATCTCTTTAACTAATTGTCCTTTTTTTTCCCCTCCAATGACAGATCGCCAGACTTCAATCCTATCGAAATGGTCTGGCATCAGCTGAAGGACCATATCCGAAAAGTAGTGAAACCCTCCAAAAAGGATGAGTTGGCGCAAGGCATAATGAGTTTTTGGAACGATGTGCTCACCGTGGAACGATGCAATAAATATATTGACCATATTGCGACTGTGTTGCCCATTGTGATCGCACGTAATGGGCAAGCATCAGGAAGTAGTATGGTATAGTACTGTACTGTCATATGGTAAGTACAGGCACACCAAGTACAGTACTGTATGATACAGGTAAGTATGGCACAGATTTTTTCTTTCCTGAGAGAGCAGCACTAGCCATCTGGTTACAAAGTATTTAACAGTAGTCACAGTATACAATAGTTCCAGTATAGACTAGTTTGACAGTACTAACTGCATACTGTAGTTCAATATGGAGTAGCTATACTGTACACAATGCCATAATATGCACCTAACTGCACTAATTTTTTCTTTTCTTGTCTTTTCAGAGAAAAAAAAGGATGGAAAGGGGAGGGAGGGTATCATGTGTACATTGTGTGAACTGTGTGTACAGTAAAGTGTATCTAAAGTGCAGTCATGATTTACACAAAACCTCCCCTCTCTCAATGAACTACACAGAATGAGGAAGAAGATAAAGACGAAAAATGTAATATTATATATTATTAATTAATATTATTATCAATGTGCATTATTCATGATTATCCACCGGCCCTCAATTTTCAACTGACAGAAGAACTGAATAAAGACTGCATTTTGTATTATTCATGATTATTTGTATATTTGTATTTTTTGTTCCTGATAAAATAAAATAAATATTTCTTTACATTCATGATAATCTTAATCATTGACAACCCCCCCCTACACCAAAGAAAAGGTAAGAATGACAAAAAGTGGTAACTTACTGCATCAAAAACATGAATCAGATAATGTTTTTTTTAACTCTCAATTTCACAGTGCTGTGCAAATCAGATTTACATATCAAATTCGAGAAAGGATTATCACAAGCGTTACCGTAAATAAAGCCTCAAAGGGTTGGGGGGGTGGGGGAGTGAGTCATGCGCAGTAATCATCAGCTAGCTCCCATCCCAAAGAGGATTACACGCAGACGCAGAGAGATGATGCTCGGCTAGGGACGATTAAAAGCACAATGACAAGCTTAAGAAACGGAATGATTCTGGAGAGGTGTCGATAAGAAGTTCAAATCCTTGAGCGAGCCTTGTGTGTGTGTGTGCGTGGGGGAGGGGGGTACAGGGTACAGCTGCATGAAGGATTACCTGTACTGTAGTTCAAAGACTACATATTTTCAACAGGCAGGTCATCATAATAATTTGATCCCCACACACCCAAAAACATAAAAAGCACACAAATCAACCATGTGCAGTCAAACGCACAGTGTCGCAGTCAAAAGCTACAGCAAAGATTGAATATCGTAATATGAAGATGGTTTAGGCAGGCTTGTGGAGAAAATAAAAATAAAAAATTACGAGGAAAAAAAATATATATTTTTTTTGGTCACTCACTCTTGAACTTCGCAAGCAAGCAGTGGTGAAGTTATAGACGAATGCACAGTAATCATCAGCTAGCGAGCAGGAATGTGATTGAAACCAGAAAGACACACATTCAAAGGAATGGTGTGGGAGAGGTGTACTGTACTGTAGATAAGATAAGAAGTTGAAATACTGCAGTGCAGTAAATTAGTCTGTGTATGTGCGGGGGCGAGCGAGGGGAGAGCGCTGTATATGCCGAAATGTGATACTGTTACAGTACACGCCTATGCGTTTCAACAATGTTCATACAGCACTGCACATGCATGTATAAATATGCAAATTTATAATTACTGCGCGCGCACACGCAGACTGTGTACTGACGTACTGTAGGTTGAACTGCTAAAGTATTAGACTTTGGAGACAACAGCTCGCGAACGCCTCCCTGAGTTTTTAGACGGTATTGCAGTATTGCAGACAGCGCTAATAAAATGCTAATATTACGAGCGCTAAAATACCGGAACATATTCCGTAAAAAAAAAATACTGCATCTGCCCGCGGTTATCAGAGTTGCGCCGATACGGACGCATTAGGATAAAGGCGGCCGCAGCTCTATATCCTCTGGCTTGAAATCTTGCCAGTAAATCTTGGGACTGTGTCTCAAAACTCTCATCTGTAGTCTCTTGAGCCTTAGAAACTGGCCATTGGGAATGCCCTTTTTCAGGGAGGTTATTACTGGCCATTAAGAAAGAGTTCCTTGAATTGGGCTTCCTATATAATGTGGTCTGTATGGCACCATGAATGTCTATATACAGCATCATATCTAAATAATAAAGATGTTGAATATTGTGCTCAAAAGTGAATTTTAAATTGTAGTCATTGATATTGAGTTCGTCCATAAATGACTGAAGTGAAACCGTATCTTCATCCCAAATGAAAAGTAGGTCATCAATATAACGTGTATAAAACTTAATATGGTGTCTAAAATTGTTGTGATCTCCATAAATAAAAAGTGACTCCCATAGTCCCATAAATAGATTTGCATAAGATGGTGCGAAAGATGTGCCCACATCAGTGCCAGTGATTTGAAAATAGAACTGTGAATCAAAACT
This sequence comes from Ascaphus truei, assembly GCA_036426205.1. Classification (NCBI taxonomy): domain Eukaryota; kingdom Metazoa; phylum Chordata; class Amphibia; order Anura; family Ascaphidae; genus Ascaphus; species Ascaphus truei. The sequence goes on from WSYH01000855.1 coordinate 151,037, forward strand.
AAAATAATTGTGCGTCAAAAGAAAAGTGATGGATTCAAGAAGAAATGTGCAAAGTGCTGGTGACAAATTAGAACGATTAAGAAAATAAAGTGTGACCGCAATACCTGGTTGATGTATGATGATTGTATACAATGATACCACATCCATGGTAACCCATTTATAGTTGTTTTGCCATTTAATGTATTGTAATCAGTCAATTAAATCATTGCTGTCCTTCAAAAAAGAAGGCAAGGACTGAACAATAGGTTGCAAATATGCATCTATGTAACGTGAAAGCCCATCTCCCAAAGATCCGATGCTGGACATGATGGGCCTACATGGTGGACGTGTCAGCGATTTGTGAATCTTTCGGAGATGGTGAAAGATGGGCACCACAGGGTACGATGGATATAGGAAGTCCAATTCCTTGGAATTGAGGATATAGAGTAATTGACTCAATTCCAACAACTTTTTAAGTTCCCGTTGGAAGCTATTGGTGGGGTCCGAAGGGAGTTTTTTGTAAGAATTAGTATCATTGAGTTGTCTACAAGCCTCCTCTCTGTAGTCACATGAGGACTGTACAACGATGGCTCCGCCCTTGTCAGCATTTTTGATGACAAGGGACTTGTTGTTTTTCAAATTATGGAGCTCACGTTGCTCACTACGTGTGAGATTTTTACACAGAGAGGGGCTGAGTACAAGACAATTAGCCAATGCCCTAGGGTCCCTTTCTACCAACTTCTCGAAAGTGGCAATGAAAGGGCCCCTAGATACGTTAGCACAAAATGTGGATTAAATCCTGCACTGTTAGCGATCCTTGAGGACTGGAGTTGGGGAGCTCTGATCCGTGAGAAACCTTAGAGGAAGAGGAGTAGGCTGAGATATTCATGGCCGCGGCTAAAAGTTCTACATGCACGACGTTAAGGGAGAACACGTATAAAGTTTTAATGAGGTGGTACCTTACTCCAATGAAATTATCTAAATTTATATCAGGTTACTCCCCATTGTGTCGAGAAGTAATGTGGAGGGGAAGCGGATCTCTTGCATATGCTGTGGTCTTGCCCTCGGGTGCTGTCCCTATGGGAGCAAATCAGATTGTCTACTGAAGATCTTGGGCCTCACTATCCTACTGGACCCCTGGCTGTTCCTTTTGGGCAGACCAGTTGAGGGACTTCCCAGAACACAAAACAAATTTGTAGCGCATTTCGCAACAGCGATGAGGTGCGAGATCGCAGCATTGTGGAAACAGACTGAAATCGCAACTATTACCTAAATCAGGAAGAATTTGATTTGTATGCCGGATGGAAAAAATAACGAGTTTGGCTAATGATACCGGTGCTAAATTTCTAAATGTCTGGAGCATGTGGCTTGCACAAACGGACATACCAGGAGTGAATGGTACTTCAATTTTTCTATGATAGTATTAGAAGCACGTTCTCCGCTGACGCAATGGGGACAGAAGGGTGAAACACGAGATTTAGAATAAAATTTAGGGTGAGAAGCAGAAATATGGACCACGCACAGGGATCAGACCAGAGCCCCGGAATCTGAAAATCATTCAATTTAGGAACAAGGAAAGGACTGAGAGCAGGACAGACAGATTCTCCTTCTCCTTCCCCTTCCCCCACCCTTCTTTTTTATTTCTTGATTTGTACTTTGCTCAATGCAAGTGTTATGAGTTATCATTGTTACCTCTGTGGAAGACACATACACGTTACTTACTGTATGATGGTAAAAATCAATAAAAATCTGAGTAAATGTTTTTTTTTATATATATTAGATAAGTTAAGGTGGGTGAAAAAGGTGACAAAACCCTCCATGGTATAGCATATAGCAAATAAAAATATCACTCACGTGTCTTAGACAGGTCTGTAACACTGCTTTTCACCATTATCACCTAGCATACAGTGCTTCCACTGCAGCAAGGGATTCTGGGAAATGACATGCGAATGAATACACAGTGTCACCATTTGACTCAAATCAATTTTTACATGGAACCCTTATAAGCTTATGCTCGCTGCATTACACAGCCTGGGTTAAGATGCATAGCCAGTAAACCTACTTACAGACAGTGAATGTGAATGTGTTCACCCTAAAAAAGCATGCTTGTGGTCCACAAAGGGTGCCAGGTGCACTCCACTTGAGACTGTCTTGTCCACAGATCAGGCCAGTCCATGACTTTATCAGTATCTCTTCAGCCAGAAGGCCATGAACAGTCCCGACGTTACACTTGATGTCTTCATCTGAAGATTCCGACATCCTTCCTCGGCCAGAAGGCCAGACACGGGGGTCCAAGTCTTGAGGGTGTTAAGCCCAAAGGCTTACTAACCCAATGCAGTCGTTTCCCAAAGGAGGGGCGACCACCGACCAGCACTCAGTCTTTCTCTCTCTCCACAGAAAGGTACAGTAGGTGACTGTTAACCCAACACTAAAACAAAACAAATCCATGGTGCGAGTGCTCCAGTGTGCTGTGCAATGCAGTGCAGAACTGCGCCAAACAACCAACACAAAAAATGTGCAGGAGTGTGTACCCCAGCCAAAAGGCCAGGCAGGTCCAAAAATATTGAGCTCCCTCCCAGCCAGAAGGTCAGGGGAGGTGCCAGTGCAGAAAACAACGAAGTTGTGCAAATTATCTGTGCAGGTGCCAAGTGCTCTAGTGACAGTTGCTTCACCTCAGCCAACACAATTCAAAGATTCAGCAAAATGGATCCCACCAGGTTGACTAGACCTGGGGTGCACTAGAATAAAAAAGCCCGGGCTTCTTTGTATCCGCCTACTTGGCCATGACCAGGGGATCAAGTGCATACCCTTGAGTCCGTCCTTCACAGGACAGACCCTACACTTGATCTTAGCCAAAAGGCAGAGAAGCAATACCTGACACCTATTTCGACTGGCAATTTTAAGGCTGGGTAGGTTTTACCACACATTAGATAAGTTATGGTGGGTGAAAAAGGTGACAAAACCCCCTCCACCGTATAGCATACTGTATAGTAAATAACAAAATATCACTTGCGAGCACATTCACATGTCTTAGATAGGTCTGCAACGTTGCTTTTTGTCATTATCACCTAGCACATGGGTGCGCAATCTTTCCCTGCTGCGCCCCCCTGCCTGCTTCCCTCCCTGCTCGCCCCCCACCCTCTCTCCTTTACCTTGTCTCCGGCTCTCGGCGGTTGGGTCACGTGACATCAAGTTGCCATGGCAAATGAGCAGTGTCACCCTTTGCCTCAAATTAATTTTTACATGGGACCCTTCTAAGCTTACTGTATGCTCGCTGCATTACACAACTTTCAGCACAGCATGGGGTAAGATGCATAGCCAGTAAACCTACTCACAGGCAGCTGTTTTGACCCAAAAGGTTGCAGACCTGTCTAAGACATGTGAATGTACACACAAGTGATATTTTTATTTGAAATCTATCTATCTACGTAGATAGATGTAGATAGATAGAAAAGAGAAAAATCTGCAGCACTCACCAAGATGATGTTGTCAAAAAAGGTATTTATTCACACCATGTGAAGTAACCGAACACAGCAGTTTGTTTACTTCACATGGTGTGAATAAATACCTTTTTGACATCATAATCTTGGTGAGTGCTGCAGATTTTTCCCTTTTCTATATTGTTTTGGACTGGTTTGGGATCCCAGTCTTTCTGCTGGCAACCCATATTAGTCCTTACATACCAATATTTGCGTTTGGAGTGCACCAGGCATCACTGTGTGTATTGCCTAGAATAACAGGAGGAGGCTCACGGAAGGAAAAAAAAGTTCCTGCTTTTTGCCTGGTGGACTGCACGCTGCTGAACCTACTACTGTCGACCACTCCTTTGGATCTTGGGAACCAACAGTGAGTTGCTTCTGTGGGTTGCTATACCCTCATTTCTCATTGTATGGGACAATGTTTGTACTGCTTATTGGTGCTTTATAGCATTAGGTACTAGTCCCCAAACCCTATTAGGGCAATTATATGCACACAGTATATTGGGAGTGGTCCTGTTGCAGACGCTTACAAGGGACCTGTTTATTCTGACGCACTGGCACTCTACAATTCTATCACTGTGTGTAGGTAACACCCTTTCCCGCCCCACCCCTCCTAGGGCTATGATTATAGTGCCGGCGTCGGCGACATTGCCAGAAAACAAATGCATTGTCGCCGCTGCGTGTGCTTATAGTATGGAACATTGTCCTTTGGACAGACAAGACCAAAGTGGAGATGTTTGGCCATAATGCACAGCGCCACGTTTGGCGAAAACCAAACACAACATATCAGCACAAATACCTCATACAACTGTCAAGCACGGTGGTGGAGGGATGATGATTTGGGCTTGTTTTGCAGCCACGGGACCTGGGAACCTTGCAGTCATTGAGTTGACCATGAACCCCTCTGTATACCAAAGTATTCTAGAGTCAAATGTGAGGCCATCTGTCCAACAGCTAAAGCTTGGCCGAAATTGGGTCATGCAACAGGACAATGATCCCAAGCACACCAGCAAATCTACAACAGAATGGCTGAAAAGGAAAAGAATCAAGGTGTTGCAATGGCCCAGTCAAAGTCCAGACCTCAATCCGATTGAAATGCTGTGGCTGGACCTTAAGAGAGCTGTGTATAAACAAATGCCCAGAAACCTCAATGAACTGAAGCAACGTTGTGAAGAAGAGTGGGCCAAAATTCCTCCACAACGATGTGAGAGACTGATAAAGTCATACAGAAAATGATTACTTCGTTATCGCTGCTAAAGGTGGTTCTACAAGCTATTGAATCATAAGGTGTACTTAGTTTTTCACACATGGCGTCTCCATTTTGGCTTTATTTTTGTTAAATAAATCATGACAGTGTAATATGTCATGTGTTCTTGTTCATCTGAGGTTGTACAGTATTTACCTAATTTTAAGACCTGCTAAGGAACAGATGATTGTTATTATGTCCTTATATGTAAAACGTAGAATTCAAAGAGGGTGTACTTTCTTTTTCAACAACTGTATATATAAATATAATCAAAAGTGAATAGACGATACCGTTCTGTGGCTAACAAAATGCTTTTATTTGTGCGAGCTTTCGAGATACACTGATCTCTCCTTCCTCCGGTGTTACAAAGGATAAAGCAAGAGAGATTTTTACTTAAAAAAAGAGTGCATCTTGGAATGTATCTGTGACTGAATCCTATCACTCCCCCCCCTGTACAGTATGCGATTTATGACTTAAGGTGTTAAATGGTCCCTGAATGTTAGTGATATAAGTGTGTGTGTGTATGTGTGTGTGTGTGTGTGTGTGTGTTTGTATGTGTGAGAGACAGCTGTGTGTGCATTCATATAGCGCAGTATGTATAGACATGGCCCTTAGCACTCATGGGAAGAGTTCTCTTGTGTCAGTGTAGTGACTCATGAAACTGCGGTTTCGTTTTAGATATTTATATATATGTGTGTGTGTAACAGGGAACTTATCCCTGTTCAGCATATGCCACTAATCCAGCAGTGTGTTGGTTAATTGGATCCAGCAGTTAACTAACTTCACCTGGCTGATTAGAGGTTTGTTAGAAAAAGCCTGTTTCCAAAAACAGGAGGGAGATTTTTCCTCAGTACACAAGGGTGCTGACAAGAGGAAAAAAGTCTTGAGCAGAAAGGCTCTGCTGAGATCAAGACACACAGCGACCTATATTCCTGGACTCAGGGGACCCAGGAACCTACCAGAGACTGACATGAAGGGCCACCTGCTTTAAGGTATCTCTTGAGACTTTGGGGAATAGGGTGATAATGGGATTATCCCTCCAGCCTTGGAGATAGTGTCTGGGGAAGTAAGTTAGCCCTTACACAGGGATATGTAAAAAACTCCCGAGCAGGGGACAAACCGGTGCACAGCAAAAATCACATGAATCATATATATCCACTATATGTGGATAGGGGTACACTTAACTTGTTAATTCTTTCATGTGATTTTTGTGTCCTATGTATACACTGATTGATCTTCTTGCAGCACATCTCCTTTAACATCTGTTAGATATCACAATTACTTTGTGATTGGTAGGTGTTGTAGTGGGGGTGGGGAGATGGGCTATAAGAACATCACTCAGTGATTTATGTTCACTCTTTGATAAAGCACCCTGCGTGTGAAACGCGTTAGAGTGACTGTATCAGTGCTTTCTTTTTTGTCCATGTTTTTTATTTAATAAATCCTTCTGATTATTCATTCATCCATTCATGCTGTGCACCGGTTTGTCCCCTGCTGGGGAGTTTTTTACATACTGGGTCCAGATCCCAGGGAGCACGCGGAGCAGAAGATCCATTTTGCTGTTTACTTTTGGAAGCTACAGGCCACCATACGTTTTCATTACCTACTGAAAGAGATGATGTCACGCGGCTTGGGCGGAGAGGTCTGTGGGTCCCGGATCACTTCAAGCGGTGACGCGGAGCTGTGAGATTCGCCGCCGAGCAGAGAGAAGCAACGCGGGAGACGTGGATTCCACACTCGACATCAACAGCCGTGAGAGATGTGCCAGTCGAGGTCTACTCCCTGATGTAAAGGCGTGTAACATCTACTTGATTTACTACACCAGTCGTCCCCCTCTCCAGTAGCCCATTTGTTAAGCCGTGAATACTATTACCCATTGAGGGATTACTCTGTGATTACACAGCGGATCTGCTGCTTTATTTCCTTACCTGTGAGAGACTCTTGAGCGCCGGATTCCCTGAGCACTTCATGCTCTGATGTCTCTTTCTTAAACAGGGATAGGCGTTTATTGTTTTCATATGTTTTTGCTATGTTAAAAGGGACAGCACAATAAAGCCTTATTTTAATTTCACCTTAAAAACGGTCTCCATTGCATACCTCTGCACACATCTCTTACAGTGTGTCACTCCCCTTGATGGGAAGCAGGGGATCTCTGTAGCTCAGCCACATCTTATACTATATTAGTGAAAGCACTGTATGTTTGCCTGCCTGCCTGCATGCATGCATGCCTGCCTGCTGGATGTCCGGTGTCCCTAGCGGCAATCTCATTGGTCCCTTGGCCCGCCCGCCCCCGCACACCTCTCATTGGCCTCACACACTCACACCACCCCCTTGGCCCGCCCCCCACACCTCTCATTGGCCTGAGGCGGAGTGACGGGCCAAAGGTCCAAAAAAATAAATAAAACACACACACACACACACACACACAC
>WSYH01008352.1:0-29507 GCA_036426205.1 Ascaphus truei
TGGTCGTATCAGGTAGAATAAACCCACTGAAAGCAGCCATGGTTTTTACGGTTCGTTCCCCGAGCCGCAGTGTTTTGCTTTTCTTCACACAGCTCTGGCGATAGTAAGACTGGCTACATCTGTATCCAATACAAAGACAGAGAATGGCGGGGGAGGGGAGCATTTTTTATTACCGTGTTTATTTTTCATTGGCGAAAATTTTACAGAATAATATTTTTCTCCTGTGCGTTCAACCTACAAAAAAAAAAGAAAAGAAAAAGATAATAGATCACGTCCTAACTAAGGCCTCGTCCAGGCTCTTCGCTTGCGTGCTGAGGCGCAGGGAAAGCGTGTGCTTTCCCTGGCCTTGCGGTTGCTTGCCCTGCGCTCCGTCAGGGGGCGGGCCAGTTACGTCACGGAGCTGGTCCGCCCTCATTGGGCGAACCACTCACGTGACCGGCAAGCGCTTGATTTTTTTTGATTTTTAAAATTGGGTAAGACCTGCGCTTCCGCGAGCTTGCGGAAGCGTAGGCGAGCCCCTACTGAAGCCGCTCTAATTGCGACTGTAGGGGCTCAGTGCTGAACGGGAGCGCGCGTCAGCAAGCAAGTGCTTACCATGGACGAGGCCTAAAGGTGTAATTAGCAGTGACATCTACAAGTCATACTCTACATTTTACTTGCCAATTTCCTATTAAATGGCAGAAAAGCCAATTGGCTACAGATCATAGAATTTAATTAGTAAAAAGTCATTTATTTATAAAGAGATAATATTTAGCAGCACAGTACAACGGGCTGTGAAAGACCATAACAATAAAATGACATTAACACAGTACAACGGGCTGTGAAAGACCATAACAATAAAATGACATTAACAGACAATAAGCAAGGAGGGCCTTGCTCAAAGGATACAGTCCAAAACGTGAGGGCGTGCAAGTTACAGTGGGGAAGAAAAAAGTGCAAGTTACAGTGGGGAAGAAAAAAAGGAAGGGTGTGTGCCGAGCATGCGCGTTCTAAGTGAAACTTGGGGGGGGGGGGAAGAGAGATAACAACATACAAGTGTATACATAACACATATAACAACAAATAATGATAAACAACTTATTGCAAAACTACTGTAAAATGATATAAACAGTAGTAGCAAGAGATAATATAAAACCAACATTCGAGCAACATAGATGAAAACAAGGAATGGATTAGAAAATAATATTAAAATAAACTAATCAAATAGTTGATAGACAGGTTAAAAAATATATAATAATGAAATCAGTGAATAATAATAATTATATTACAATCAACAATATTCAAAAGTATATTATAATCACTAAGTATAATAAAATAATTATAATAATCATAAATGTTAAACTGTCTTATAAATATAAAAATAAGAAATTGTCAAAATGAAAATAATGAATAATAAATAAGAAATAATGATGAAATATAACATATCATAAATATATTAATATCAAAGCATACATAATATTCCATATGGTGAACAGCAGCATGTATCTATAATAAACACTATAACAATACAAAAGCAGATAAAAAAGCCAATACTTAAAAACATATTTCATTAGTTAAACTAGGAAATGCTTAAGCTCCCAATCTGTATTTATACCATTGGGATGCAATGTATTCATGATATAGATACAATGCATCTCTCTTTTATTTAATAAATTTAACCTATCACCACCTCTTGGATGACATGGGACATGTTCAATGCCAATAAACGAGAAATTGGATATACAGGTAAACCCCGTTATAGCGCGACCCGTTATAACGCGGTTTTCACGTGGCTCCCGTTTAAATTTTTTTTTTAAATTCATTTTTTTACACACTGCACACACTGCTCACTGCACACACTGCTCACTGCACACACTGCTCACTGCACACACTGCTGTTACGTTCCCCCCCGTAGCTGTAGGAATAGGGGCTAGTGAATATATTACTGTCATGATTTGGTAACAATGGGAACAAAAAACATTTGACCATAATGGCATAAACTCTAGATCACACAAGCTTTCCCTCTGCAAGACACACACTCGTGAAGTGAAGTAATGCACCCATATTATAACAGTGCAGTCACCTCCATCACATATAATGAAAGTTAATGCCCAGTGATTGTACAGGTGTGGGGGGGGGGGGTGGGTAGTAGTGGTGTGGCGTTGGGGTGTGGGTGGGGGGCCTCGACGTCGGGGGTGTGGGCGGAGGGGGGGTGGGCGGGGAGGTCAGGTGATGCGTGGGGGGGTGTGGGGGGGGTAGTGAGGTTCAGGCAGGTGTGGGGGTGCAGTCAGTGGTGGGGGGGGAGGGGTGGGGTCGAGGTGTAGGGTGGTGGGTGAAAGTGTTGGGGGGGCTGGGGGTGGGTAGCAGTCATGGTGGGGAGGGGGGGGGGTGTGAGTCAGTGTGTGGGGGGGGTTGGTGGTGATCAGTCACGTGTGTGGGGGGGGTGGGTGGGTCAGCAGTGGTGTGGGGGGTGGGGGTGGGTGGCCAGTCAGGTGGGGTGGTGGTGAGGGGTGGGTAGCGTGTTGGGGTGTGGGTCAGTCAGTGTGTGGGGGGGTGGAGTGGTCCCAGTCAGGGTGGGGTGTGGTGCGGGTGTAGGGGTGGGATGGTCGTAGGGGGGGGGGGGGTCAGTCCGTGTGGTGGGGGGGTGGGTGGGTCAGTCATGTGTGTGGGGTGGGATAGTGGTGGTTGGTGGTGCGGGGGGTGGCAGTCAGTAGTGTGGGGGGGGTGATGGGTCATGTGGTGCGTAGTCAATGTGTGGGGAGGGCTGTGGGGGGTCAGCAGTGATGTGGGGGGGGGGGGAGTGGGTCAGTCAAGTGTGTGGGTCAGTTGAGGCGGGGGTTCTAGTGCGTGCGTGGGGGTGGCGTAGTTGTGTGTGTAGGGGGGGTCAGCTCAGTGTGTGGGGGGGGGGGGTGGGTCAGTCAGGGTGTCGGGGGGCGGAGGGCTCAGTCAGTGGGAAAATGTGGGTCGGGGGTGGGGGTGTCGTCGATGTGGTGGGGGGGGGTCAGTCAGGATTTGTGGGGAAGGGGGCTGTGGTGGTCAGTCAAGTGTGGGGTGGGGGGAGTCTGTGTGGGGTGGGTGGGTCAGTCAGGGGTGGGGGGAGGATCATGTGTGGGGGGGTGGGTGGTGCTCAGTCAGAGTGGGGGGTAGTACGGAGGGGGGGTAGGGGGGGGGGGAGGCGCTAGGAGTGGGGGAGGGGGGGGTCAGAGTGTGTGGGGGGGCCTTGGGGGGGAGGGTCAAGTCAGGGTGTGGGGGGGGCTCAGTCAGTTGTGGTGGGGTCAGTAAGTGTGTGGGGGGAGGGGCGGTCAGTGAGTGTGGGGGGGTGTGTGTCGAGTGGTGTGTGTAAAGTCATTGTGATGTGGTGTGTGTAGTGAGTCAGGTGGTGTAGTGTGAGTCAGGTAGTGTGTATGGTCAGTGATGTATGGTCAGTGTGTATGTTTGTGTGTGGTGTGTGTGTGTCCTGCCCCCCCTTTCTCTGACTTCCCCAGCACACTTGTCCCACCCCACAACTTGTTCCTCACCCAGCATCTCATCCTTCCCTGCACCCAGACCCTTTCAGCATTCCCCCCCCCCAATCTAACCAGAATCGCGGCACAGAGGAGATGGAGGCAGTGTCGGCGGGGGGGGAGAGGGAGAGAAGCGCGTCATCGTCAGCTGGAGCCAACTCGGAGCTTCTGATGGTGCTGTGGGGGACGTGGGGGACGCAGAGCACTCATACCCCCCTCCTCCCCCCCCGTTTCCGGAGCAGTTCTATGCCTCGGCCGCGGGGCATGGCACCGGGAGGAGAGGCCGCAGGAGATCAGTGCCTGCATAGAGCCCCGGGGAGAGTGGTGGGCTTCAGTGTTCCTGTGAGGAGAGTCATGGCGTCTCGAGCGTCGCCATGACTACCGGGCATGCGCAGCATATCAAGGGCGGGAGAAAAACGGGCGGGGGAATCAGCGGCGCCGTCACAACTGCGCATGCGCGGATGGCAGCGGCCTTTAGGAGCGCCGAATTTGTACGATTGTGTGGGGGGGGTGGGGCTGGGGGGGGGGCAGGGCAGGGGGGGGAGCGATTAGGAGCGGCGTACGGGCAGTGCCGGCGATATGATTTGTGGAGCGTGGTGTGATGTCAGTGTGTGGGGTCGGGCTGAGCCAGAACACAGCCCGGCCTCAACTGCCAGCACTGACGTCACATCCGTTTCATTTCTGTCTCCACAATTCTTTTTTGCCCCATCACGAATGAGGTGCCACTAAGGAAGTTTCACTTCAAAAAAAGTTTGAACTCACTATAATCAGTTTTTCCAACAATCTTCATCAGGACAACTCAAATGTTAGGAATAAAAAATTAATACCAAGCATGTGTGCTGAAATTATATTAAATATGAATGTGTGATGGATATAACCAGCCAATAGCCTAGCTAAGGGCCCAAGTGAGAAGATTGAGAGAAAGTGTCGCAGGCACCCACAATTACAAGTTGCTATTAAAACTACTTCAGAGCAATTGCAGTCAGCTCTGAAGTGGATCCAGCAGAACTTTCTAATGCACTATTTGCACAGAACGATAGCCTACAAAGTGAAAAAAAGATCCCAGCTCTGCAAGTTGAGGCAAAGAGCTAGACAACAGGCAATGGCTTCACGGACCGTTCTACTCCAAAAAGCTCAAATGGCTAAAATTCAATAAAGCGTATTTTTTGGAACAAAGGATCAGAGTTACAGTTTGATTTGATTCAATGAGGTTGGGTGGGGAGGGAGGAACCCATACACTGCACTATATCCAGGAGGAAGATTAGAAAACAGACTTTGGCTAGTCAGTATGCACTCTGTTCTAGAACCATAACATGGTAAAATACATTGCAAGACCAAAAAGGCAGATGACGTTACTGGATAAGACTAGAGGTTGCCATGTACGAGGTTCGAAAACCCTCTCAGTCATGCCAGTCCTTTCCCACTGGGGACAACGGTTTGCTATATAATAAGATTGTGGCTGCAATGCACCCGACATATGGCTTTCTGGTATACTTCTGTGCCTTTAAGCTTTGAAAAAGACAGATCATCACTTGCTGCCCTTTTAGTCTGCTTGACACTGGGTGAATTGATCAGAGCATTTACAGTTTCTGATATGCGTTTCTTGGCTAATTGCGTTTAGGATTCTTCGCCTGGGCAAAAAACATCGGATGTGGATCCCCTAAAACTAGTTTTCCTGTACACGGTTTTTTTAAGTTCTGAACTGGTTTAGCAGAGACTTTTCACTATAGGAAATGTGGAGAGAAAAGAATGCCTTCTTCTATGGTGCCTTGAATCTCTTTGGGCACATAATCAGCCCACATGGTTAGAAGTCTGTGCTGGTGACTTTATCTCACAATTCTCCAGCTTCCTTGAGTCAGCAAAGCCGGAGACAAACAGTTTTGATGCGATTCACCAAACTTGATAGCTTTCTCTTGGACCCAATAATGAAGAACATGGAAGTACACATCTGGTAAACCAGGCGTCACTTTACGCAAAACATTCTGGCCTTGATGCGATTGCCGCTCTCATTACAGATTCGTTAGTAAAAGCTGGTCTGTGGGAAGGATTGTGACAAAAAAGAAGCTTGCAGTAGATTCGGCTTTGCAACTTGAATGAACTTTGTTCTGTGTAAGGATCTTGGAGCACAAGTCCTCTGCCCACGTTCAGCAATACCGGAAATTGTTCAATAGCTGTATCTTCAGGTCTCAAGGCATGTGGGAATTGCCTCATAATTAACAGTGCAAACACGCTTTCTCTTTTAGAAATGGCCCAGCAGCGACTTTGAAAGCCTGGATGTGGGAATTCTATTTTTACTCTGGTAAGATCTGTCTTGTGACTTGTAGCGTACCACATTGCGTCTGTGTATTGAAGTACATTAACGGCTGCCATTTTGCTTTGGATTTCCATCAGCTGCTGAAAAATGTATCATATTCGGATAAAAGTCAGCAAGAGTGACATCCCCGAATTCAGAGAAATTAGAGTCGTTACAGTCCACAACGTTGGCTTATTGTTTCACTGTCCTCCCTTCCGTTAAAACAAGTGTCTGCTTACATGCTCCTGCTGTATATCCGACGCAATGTCTATGTGTCTACCATAATCTTTTCAGTTGTGTGGCAATGGAGATTTTAGAGGAGAAGCAAAAGAACGGGAAGCATTGGTACTTTATTGTTCAAGAATAATCCAAAGAAAATATTCTCTGTTACCGGAAAATGAAAATTTATAACGTTATCAATTACATTTTAAAGATCCTAAAAAAAGTCAATAATTGTTCAGCTTTAACATGTGTATTTATCGCAGTTGTTTTTGTAACTGGATTGGAAAGTCCCATGACCTGACATTATTTTCAGCTCTGTGACCTCTAGTTCCAGACATACCTTCGGGTGAAGTTTACCGCTGTGGAAGCAGGAGGATTTAAATGGCCATGATTCCAGCTTCTATTGGCCTGCGATTTGAACGGACATTTAATTTCCCTGGAGGCTTATACCAGTAATTTGCACAGCATATGTAAGATCAGCTCCGGGGAACTCCCCAACAAACTAATAAAACCCGCCGGGTTTGCCGCGAGATCTTTGATAGATGTACAATGTTCTGCTACGTATGCTTGTAGAATAGGGGGCTAGTGAATATATTCTGTCTGATGTAACAATGTGACAAAACATTGACATAATGCAACTCAGATCACACAAGCTTTCCATCTGCCAAGACACACCCTATGTGAAGTGAAGTAATGCCATTATAACAGTGACGTCACTTCAATTCACATAAAATGAAAGTTAATGCACCATGATTGTACACGTACAGCACATTGCTTCTCACCATAAAGAGGACCGGCAAGTTCCTAACACAACCAACTGGACAAGACAGATATCAGATTTTTTTCAGTGAATGGTTTCCAAACAAACACCAATTGGTCTATCAGGTCTTGAGCAATCTACCAAACATACATACAAGCAGCTTGGTCGTATCGGTAGAAAAACCCACTGAAAGAAGCCATGGTTTTACGGTTCGTTCCCCGAGCCGCAGCGTTTGCTTTCTCACACAGCTCTGGCGATAGTAATACTGGCTACATCTGTATCCAATACAAAGGCAGAGGAATGGCGGGGGAGGGGGCATTTTTTTATTACCGTGTTTATTTTTCATTGGCGAAACTTTTACAGAAAAAATTTTTCTCCTGTGCGTTCAACCTACAAAAAAAAGAAAAGAAAAAGATATAGATACGTCCTAACTAAGGCCTCGTCAGGCTCTCGCTTGCGTGCTGAGGCGCAGGGAAAGATGTTGTCTTCCCTGGCCTTGCGGTTGCTTGCCCGCGCTCCGTCAGGGGGACGGGCCAGTTCCGTCACGGAGCATCCCCCACAGGGGCGAACCGCTCACGTTGGGCTTGGATTTTTTTGGATTTTTAAAATGGGTTAAGACCTACGGTTCCCGCGCGCTTGCGGAAGAGTAAGCGAGCCCCTACTGAAGCGCTCTAATTGCGACTGTAGGGGCTCGTGCTGAACGGAGCGCGCGTCAGCAGATGCTTCAGCAAGCAGTGCTTACCATGGACGAGGCTCCTAAAGGTTGTAAATTAGCAGTGACATCTACAAGTCATACTCTACATTTTACTTGCCAATTTCCTATCAAATGGCAGAAAAGCCAATTGGCTACAGATCATAGAATTTACTTAGTAAAAAGTCATTTATTTATAAAGAGATAATATTTAGCAGCGCAGTACAACGGGCTGTGAAAGACCATAACAATAAAATGACATTAACAGACAATAAGCAAGGAGGGCCTTGCTCAAAGGATACAGTCCAAAACGTGAGGGGCGTTGCAAGTTACAGTGGGGAAGAAAAAAGGAAGGGTGTGTGCCGAGCATGCGCGTTCTAAGTGAAACTTCTTTGTGTTTTGTCACTGACATTGTATTTGATTGTTATGATTTTGATTGAATTAAAGACTTGAGTATAATTTTTTTTCCTGCAGAAATTTCCATAATACCAGTGGAAATAGATGATACAATGGACTTATGATAACTAAAGTAAGATATACAGGTAAACCCCCGTTATAGCGCGACCCGTTATAACGCGGGGTTTTATCACGTGGCTCCGTTTTTAAAATAAATAAATATATAAATCTAAATTTTTTTTTACATGTTTTTTTGCACATGCACGATGCACATGCCACACCACTGCACACACACACACACACACACACACACACACACACCTCTCACTGCACGCACACACTACTCTCACTGCACGCACACACTACTCTCACTGCACGCACACACTACTCTCACTGCACACACACACTACTCTCACTGCACACACTACTCTCACTGCACACACTCGCAGGACACTGCACACACTCGCAGGACACTGCACACACTCGCAGGACACTGCACACACTCGCAGGACACTGCACAGTACACACACTCACAGGACACTGCACAGTACACACACTCACAGGACACTGCACAGTACACACACTCACAGGACACTGCACAGGACACACACTCACAGGACACTGCACAGTACACACACTCACAGGACACTGCACAGCACACACACACTCTCTCCCACTCCCTCCCCCCCCCCACACACAGGATAGAATGTCTGTGGTGTAGAGCAGGAGAAGCTATCAGGAACACAGACACACAGACACACAGCTCTCTTCCTAGACAGGGCAGGCTCCCCCGGCGTCCCTGAAAAGTTTGCGATTAGAGCAGGAGAAGCTGCTCTGCGGGTGATCAGCGGACATGTGAGTAAAATTGCCATGGAGAGAAGGCTGCAGCCCTGAGCCTCGCACTCTCCAAGCACTGCTTGCAGCTCTCTGACTGCTGGGGAGGAGGGAGGAGTAGCACAGTGCAGCACAGTGCGATGATGCGATCCCAGCTCTCCCCCCTCTGTAGACACGGAACCCCGGGCGCGGCGGCCATTTTTTAATTTGTTTAATTAATTTATTTAATTTCATTAGCGCGACCCCGTTTGTAGCGCGGTCGGATCAGGTGGCCCCCGAGGACCACGCTATAACGGTGTTTACCTGTATACATAATTTGGATTTTAAAGTATCTAAATGCCGATACTTTCAAGTCTTTCATTCAATCAAAATCATAAAAATCAAAATACAAATCAGTGACAAAACAAAGAAGTTTCACTTCGAACGCCCGTGATCGGCACACACCTTTTTTTTTTAAACTCACTTCTATATTTTGCTTTCATTCAGGATTACCCATGTTGTCCTTAGTTACAGTATGTGATACATTTGTATTTTATTTATTATTCATCCTCATGCTTGTGTTGCTGGTTCTTTTCATTCATAAATTTACACACACACACACACACACACACACACACACACACACTGGAAAAATACCCCAATAGACGGGCAGCTAGCTTATTACGAGAGGGGTTTAAGGAAGGATTCAGGATCCCCTTTGAGTATCAGGAGGGATCGGGGGGCGAGAGGAATTTGAAGTTGGTCAGGTTGAATGGGGATGTGGCAAAAGAAAAAATTGATAAAGAGATTGAGTTGGGCAGAATGGCGGGCCCTTTCCTTTCCCCGCCACTGAAAAATCTTAGGGTGTCACTGTTGGGAGTGGTTCCAAAAAAGGAGGCGGGGGCTTTCAGGTTAATTCAACATCTGTCTTACCCGAAAGGGTCGTCAGTTAATGACGGGATAGATAGGGACTTATGCTCAGTAAGCTACGCCACTTTTGATCAAGCGGCGGCTTTGGTGGGAAGGATGGGGCAGGGGGCATTGATGGCGAAGGCTGACGTTAAGTGGGAAGGATGGGGCAGGGGGCATTGATGGCGAAGGCTGACGTTAAGTCAGCTTTCAGACTCTTGCCGGTACATCCAGATGGTTTTCATTTATCGGGCTGTATGTTGGAAGGGCTTCTTAGGAAGGCCTCATTAAGACAGTTTCCGGTTTTGATGGGCCATTTGGTGCTTGCAGCTCACATTATGCCTGTGGGAAGGGTGTTTTCCAGGCGCTTGTCAGCAGCTACAGCGGGGGTAAGGTGTCCCAACCACTTCATTCGGGTCACAACAGATATTCGGAAGGATTTGGTGGTGTGGCAAGAATTCTTACAGAGTTACAACGGAAGGACGTTGTGGAGGGGGCGTCCAGCGCGGAACGATGAGCTGCAGCTATTTACGGATGCGGCTGGGTCAGTAGGGTTTGGTGTATATTTTAATGGAGCTTGGTGTGCGGAGGAATGGCCAGAGGATTGGCGAGGGACTCAGCTTATCAGGAATCTGACATTTTTTGAACTTTTCCCTTTACTAGTGGCTGTACATCTTTGGGGGGACAAGTTTGCTAACAGGGAGGTGACGTTTTGGTCCAACAACTTGGGTGTGGTGGAGGCTGTGAATAATTTTGGTTCACGGTCCCCACCAGTGTTGGTTCTGTTGAGGCATTTTGTGTTACGGTGTTTACAGCTTAATATAGGTTTCAAGGCTAGGCATGTTCCTGGGGTGGAGAACAACATTGCTGATGCATTATCACGTTTGCAGATGGAGCTGTTTCGGAGGTTGGCACCGGGGGCGGAGACCCAGGGCGAACGGTGCCCAGCAGTCTTGTGGGATCTGGTAACGGAGGTGTGATTGATATAATCAAGGCTTCACTCGCCCCGGGTACGTGGGGTGCTTAGGTGGCTGCTTGGCGAGAATTTCGGGAGGCGGAAAGGTTGGCGGGAGGAAAGATCTCGGAGGTAGACATTTTGCTGGGTCACATGATGAGTTTGAGGGACAAGTGTTTAGCTGGTGGATCCATAGGGAGAAAGATGGCGGGTATATCGTTCTTCCTTAGGCTGAATGGTAGGGTTGATGTGTTTTGTGGTAAGGAAGGTGCTAGCAGGCATGGTTAAAGGGATAACTAGCAGGGATGGCAGAAGACCAGTGACGCCGGTAATTTTGGAAGGTTTGTTGTGGGTCACAGACGTGGTATGCTCTTCCAGTTTTGAGGCAGTACTTTTTAAGGTCACATTCATCATAGCATTTTTTGCAGCTCTGTGAGCAGGTGAATTGGTTTGTGTATCCAAGAAAGGAGGGGGTGGCTTGCAGCGGGCTGACGTAAGTTTAGGAGAAGGTTTGGTGAGGTTGCTGGTACGGAGGTCTAAAACGGATCCGAAAGGAAAGGGAGCGTGGATCTTGTTGAAGGGTTTGCCTGGAAGTGTGGTGTGCCCAGTAAAAGCGTTGGAAGATTATTTGGCCATTAGGCCAGAACAAGGGGGTCCACTGTTAGTGCACATGAACGGGGGGGCATTGTCAAGGTTTCAATATTTGCGGGTCTTTCGGATGTGTCTCAAGCAGCAAGGGTTAGAAGGGGGCAGTATGGAACGCATTCTTTTCGCATTGGGGCAGCGACGGAAGCAGCACGCGTTGGGCTCGCGGTAGCAAAGATACGGAGGATTGGGCGCTGGAAGTCAGACAGTTACCGGACATACATCAGGCCGGATTTGGTAGGGGAGAATGTTGCGATAGAGTAATCACTCTGCTGTTGTTTTTCTTTTTTCCCACCATGTTTTTGCCTCCTCAGATTTCGTGGTAATTTGGATCGTGGGAGATTCAATGGTACACTGGGCGGGGAAGAGGGTGAATTCGCGCCCGTATGGAAAGAATTTAGGTTTGAGTATGGAGCAGGTGGAGGTAACGTGGTGGGGGATGAGAGGGATGCGGTGGGGACGTCTTTTTCCGCTGCTAATTTCTAGGGCCAGGGGTAGGAGGGCACCGGACATCATCATTATTCATGTTGGGGGTAATGATGTGGCAAAATTGCGGTCGATTGATTTATTCCAGCAGATTAAGCAAGATTTGGCGCGCATGTTAGCGTTTTGGCCAAAGGTGCAATTATTTTGGTCCGAGATAATAAGATAATATTCAGGTTGGTTTGGAAAGGTGCGCGTATCCCGGGGAGAGTTAACAAGATGAGGAAGAGGTTAAACAGGAAGGTGGGGAATTTCTTGGTTCAATGTGGGGGTGGGGTCATTCGTCACCCGCAGTTTAGTTTTTAATTGAGTGGATGGTTTAGGGAAGATGGGGTACAGTTGTCGGATGTGGGTGTGGATATGTTTAATAATGATTTACAGGAAGGTTTGGAAGAGGTCATAAGGGGTATGGCGGTACGGGTCTGATTTAAGGGGGTTAAACAGGCCCGTTGGTGGCGGCAGTTGGGGGGGGGGTGTTAACATTTCTTTATTTTGCAGATAAATAAGAGTATATATTCGAGACAAGGAAGAAAAGATAACGATGGAGGGGTCAGTGGACCAATTGCTTTGTCGCGGCGGCAGTTGGGGGGGGGGGGGGTAGGTGCTTGTTCCCCAGAAGTGGCTCGGGGCTGGTTATCGGGGGGTTTGAAGCAATTGGGCAGGTCACCGGGACGTACTTCCGGGTGCCCCCTTTGCGTTGCCCAGCCCTGAGCATTCTGGCGCGGACAGGTGGTACGCTATCCCCATTTGTGTTAATAAATAAGCCGCGGCCTTTTACCTCCATATATGTGTCCTCTTGTTATTTGTATGTCTTTATGTAGAGGGTTTTTATGAGAGGGGGGGGGGAAGCTCGCGCCTCCTTGGTCAATGAAAATGTTTACGTTTTGAAAACCAGACAACGCATGCATATAATGTAAATATCAAACTTAAGATAAAAAGGATCTATACATTTGTTAAGATATTTAATTCTGAAAGGAGCATTCCATACTAAGGTCACATATTGTAAATCGGTATGAAGCTGAACCGCATTCGTTTTGGTTCTGCGGACCCCATGCTTCCCAAGATACTAACTTCTGTAGTTGCTGTTGGTACTTACTGGATCTAAAACCTCCCATGGCACGTGGGCCAAAAGGATGCAATTTTGTTACCCCAGCAGGGGATGGTACCGAGGGTCACCAGTAGTGGATTTACAAAAACTGCCGGCCATAGTCACTTACCTGGTGCCGCGCCCCTCCTTCTGCAGCATCAAATGAAGCTACAACGTCCCATGGCTTTACAGTGTAATCGGGACACCAAAACAGCAGCACTGGTGTAATTGCCTTGGTACTGCAGAATCTCCAACAAACGCCACTCGCAAATGAATGTTCCAAGTGTTTAATTAAATAGATCAATCTCTGGTCCCGATGGGATCTTTAACACTTGCAACATTCATTTGGGTCCCGATGGGATCTTTAACACTTGCAACATTCATTTGAATGTGAGACACGCATTAAAATAATGTTACCAAGATATAACAAGCCAGAAAATGAAACCGTACAATTATTATGCATACAATCATACACAGTATTAACAGGTCACTTGACATTTCCTGGGGTTTGTTTTTTTAAAGTAGTAAGTAGTTTTCATGTTCATTTGGAAATATAAACACTTTACATGTCCGTGCTATTGGACCAGACTACATTTCTTGGCTCCAACAATTAACCGATTAAAAGAACAATTTACCCACTCACATGAGATTTCCCATGGACTTTTATCGGTTGCAAATACTTCCTTACCATTTGGGGTATCATAAGTTAAACTTGCAATATCTATTAGTAGATCATCTTCAAAAGGCTTGTCGTACTATGTAAAAAAAAAAAAACAGACATGAAAAGGCGTTGCAGCAGTTACTATTTACTTTGTAGCAGACAGAACCATAAGTTACTATTTACTTTGTAGCAGACAGAACCATAACAACAAATACCTGCACATTATTCAGCTACACCTCACACTTATCTGATATGGAATGTCGTGCAACCTTCAATGGACCATTTAATTCCTGAGATATTTGTTGTTTTTTTGTGTGCTTGTTTTGACACACACAAAAAAAAATATTTGTTGTTTTTTTGTGTGCTTGTTTTGACACACACAAAAAAAAAACCCTACAAATAATAGCCATTTTATGTAAACCTGGCAGTACAAATAATAGCCATTTTATGTAAACCTGGCAGTAGTTCCTATAATCTTAGGTATTCTTGCTGGGTTTCAGGTACACACACACACACACACACACACACACACACACACACACACACACACCACGATACTGCCATAGCAACCATTCTTTTACAATAAGATGCAGAAGAATCAGCAAAGATGTGACACGTCACTAAAGCACCACCACAAGAATTGCTCAACACATTGAATTGGGAAGGAGTCAACCGTGAACATGTGAGCAGCGGCAGATTTCAATATCCACCACCCCTAGGCACGTATCTGTTGCGGCCCCTCCTTACCTGCTGCCCCCTCCTCTTTCTGAACCTTAGAACGTCACCACCAGGATGTTGCATGATGTCACTTTGCCATGGCAACGAGACTTCGTGATGTTACGTTGGTGACGTCCAATGCGGTCCAGATGGAGGAGGGGGCGGTAGGTAATGAGAGGGACGCAACAGATAAAATTGCTTTCCATCAAGCCCAAGAGCGCGGCAAAAAGTATATGGGGGTGGACATTTTTGCGGCCCCAAAATTGCAGCCCTAGGCCCGGGGCTAATGGGAAATCTGCCACTGCACATGGGTCACCTAGAATTTACTGACAACAGTCCTATTTTTGCCACAAGTCAAACCCGAGCACGTGGAAAACGTGGTGCTCCATATGAATCTCAGCGAAGACCACCGTGATTTTCAAGAAATTTGCCAACTATACAAAGGTCGACAAATTGAATAAAACGAGAAAACGAGGTCGTGTTTCTTGCTGGACAAGGTAGGACATCTCTCAAGGGAACCTCTGTCGTGGCTCGAGGAAAGTTGTTCTACCCGTGTATTCTGCCCGTGCTCACATATGGACCCTGAACAGAAAGAGAGTGCAGAGGTTTCAGTCAACGCGGACACGCCTTTACATGGGTTAATGCTGCCGCAGGTCTGCACAGGGTTTCAACACTAACTTTGTGAGGTCTGTGTTAGGGAGTAAGTGATACACAATGGACAGTAGCACCGACGGTTTGACATTTACCAGCTTCAGCCACTCGCTCCCCATTACGTTTCTCAGGAAGCCTGTGCCAAACCAGACCGCTTGGTTTTCCAAAAGTAGTTGTTTCATTTTACACACTGAAGAAATGCTGATGTTTTGGTCACAAAGAAATAGAAAGGGGAACATGCACAGGCAACAGAAGAAGGGGAACATGCACAGGCAACAGAAGGGGAATCTAATTCATTTTGTATTCAAAACTAAAACGTTTAATAAGTCACAGGACATCCATTTAATAGAGAAAAATGTTCTTCTTCCAGGTTCCAGAGCAAAGTAAGAGGGAAGAAGCCTGTAGATTAAAGCTTTCAGAATACAATGACCATACAAATAAGCAACCTAATCAAGTGAAAAACAGAAGGAGGATTATTCCTCCCAGAAAGATTAGTATATGTTCCTCAGTGTCAAAGAGATTAAATAGCCATTATGGCAGCGAATAAGGCCAAATCCTCAGCAGTTTATAATCTTTGCAGTAGCATACCCTTATAATGTGTTACTTGCATAAAGTATCTGCTCTGATTTAGATATATCCCTCACAACCACAAAACAAGGGAAGTGAATCACTAGCGTACAGTTTAACACACGCAGCCCAAATCATGAATGCAAAAGTCAACCAATAGTGATTATATGAACCTTATAAATCTTACATCAGTTGTGTAGCTACGTCCAAAAATTGGCATTTTCGTTACAGAAAAAAAATTACAAATATCAAATGCAAAATGTACATCTATCTATACGTCTGTATAGCAGCATGCTGTATTCAGAAAAAAAAACACCAATGGTAAAAGCGTACAATTCTGAAAAAGGGAGGCAACCCCAGCCATACAGTATCAGTGTGCGACGTCAAGATCTAATACTACTGAACAGGAAATCTGGAATGCAAAGTAACAGGGCAAACAAAATAAAAAGGTGTCTACGTATCCAAGACCAGAGGAGTCCTGGAGCAAGAGACGGATTATATGATTCCTTAATATTAGGGTGTTCATGAAGTAGGACAGACTTTGGTTATCAAAAGTGTATAAGTGTACACAGGCATACCCTGCATTAACGTACGCAATGGGACCGGAGCATGTATGTAACTATGTAACACAGGCATACCCCGCATTAACGTGCGCAATGGGACCGGAGCATGTATGTAACTATGTAACACAGGCATACCCCGCATTAACGTACGCATATATACAGGCATACCCCGCATTAACGTACGCAATGGGAGCATGTATGTAAAGCGAAAATGTACTTAAAGTGAAGCACTACCTTTTTTCCCACTTATCGATGCATGTACTGTACGGCAATCATCATATACGTGCATAACTGATGTAAATAACGCATTTGTAACAGGCTCTATAGTCTCCCCGCTTGCGCACAGCTTCGGTACAGGTAGGGAGCCGGTATTGCTGTTCAGGACGTGCTGACAGGCGCATGCGTGAGCTGCCGTTTGCCTATTGGGCGATGTGTACTTATTCGCGAGTGTACTTAAAGTGAGTGTCCTTAAATCGGGGGTATGCCTGTAGTTGTTAATTGAGGTTTAACTAAATTAAACCTTTTAAAAATATCTAAGCCAATAGTTTACAACAATTTTCCAAACCAAAGCACCTTCACTGAATAAATAAATAAATACTTCAGCATCTTTTCCGGCTAGAAGCTGCATTCCTACACTAAACACAATTCAATATGCGATCGGCTGGAAGCCAGCAAGCTCACCTGTGTCTGCATTGTTGGTTCAGCTTCACCACTTCTCCCTATGCTTCCTTGTGCAATCAGTATAGAACAGGCCCAGCACATTAACAACTTAGGTTTCAAAATGCAACCAGTGTCTGCAGTTTAGATTCAAATGAAAAAAAGGGCAAGAGAGGAGAAAAGGCAACATATGTCCTACACAGGGGTGGCCAACGCCAGTCCTCAAGGGCCACCAATAGGTCAGGTTTTCAGGATATCCCTGCTTCAGCAGAGTTGTCTCAGACAAAGACTGAGCCACCTGTGCTGAAGCTGCAGGGATAGCCAACTCCAGTCCTCAAAGGCCACCAACAAGCCAGGTATTGGGTATATCCCTGCTTCAGCACAAGTGACAGTCACCTGTGCTGAAGCAGGGATATCCAGAAAACCCAACCTGTTGGTGGCCCTTGAGTACTGGAGTGGGCTATCCCTGTGCTACATTGAAGGTACAGTATTCTAATAACCAAAAACTGCATTCATCTAAAAGCAATCAGGGGAGGTTTAAGAAATGACCTGGTGCTCTAATCTTGGACATCTGTTACGTTAATCTGTAGTTTACTGTAAACTAGCATATTCTTGTTAATCGCAAATACCATTATTCTTTATATAAAAAAATAAAAAATTCAACCTTAGAACAGATGTTCTCAAACTTTCTCATTACCAACCACTTCACTTTGATGAGTTGTTTGGTGATGAGCCATTCTGGCCTCGTTCTAAATACTGGTCATAAATGTACAAAAAAAACCACAGCCTTCAAAACATATGCAGGGACCGATAAAAAAGGCATTAATTCAGGAGACCGCTGCTTGAATGTAATTTTGAAGCTCTGGGGGATTACCCAATATTTCTTAGGACCACCAATGATCCAGATTTTAAAAAGCAAGGTAATCTAAAGGGAGATAGCGTTATTGAAAGAGGTTTTAGCATTGTATGTGTAGCCATGCCTGGTCAGGCTACCAGTCTGCCCTCCCTGACATGCAAGCCCTGGTATGTGCAGGCAGTGTCAGGCCCAATCTTGGATTTTCCTCACCCCCCGCAGACGTCCTTGGGTGACAGGGGTGGAGGTGGGACAGGGTCTGTGTTCAGTTCAATCATGGGCTCAGACCTTTTACCCCCCCCCCCCCCATCCCTCTGTACTAGGGAAGCTGCAACTCTAAATTGATTCAGTCGGAGTAGTGTTGTCTTGCCCTCTGGGGTGGGACTAGATTATCAGTCCTCAGCAAGTGGGCAGCAGCATAGGAAAGGCAGATGGAAAGGCCTCAAACCTCAAAGCTGACCAAAGGACCATCCATAGGTCTGGGACCAAGAGGAGCCTGTAATCAGTGTATATCCATTGTATGCTGGTTGCTGAATAAAGGATTTTCATGTTCAACTACACTCCTGGCCCGAGTCTCCAGTCTATCAGGGGGAGTAGGTGATTGTTCTTCTGCAGGGACTGCCTCCAGTTCTCCTGGAGTCTGCTGAAGATGGAGGCACTGATACAAAGCGAAAGAACTATGCATTGACCTCAAAAAGCCTGTCCGGTTTTCCCCACAACATCGGCGGAACCTGAGCTCTCTTGCAACAGGCATTATGCACCAACACACACCTAGTAGTGACACCACCTTCCATAGGGTGGGAGGAGAGGGGCTACATATGCAAGAATGAAGTATATTCCATAAACGCATCTTAAATGTAAGTGTAATGGGACACAAAGAATAGATGTCTAACTGTTAACAATATTAAAGATTTAAGCTACATAAGCCATATGTTAAAATTCCCAGCCACTCTGAGGCATCATGTGCTCTATCCGTCAAAATAGGGATATTACTTTAGACACTAATTTTAGCTCGTCAAGTTCAAGAATGAAAAGGTTTACAATAGATCTTCATTCCCAGTGGGGAGAGTTTGCTTATTTAATCTACAGTATTCCAATTTTCTTATGGTTTTTAAAACTACATTAGTTCAAACCTTGGTCACTGTAGGTTTAATACACGTAGGAAAACCGATATCCAATTTAATAAAAATACATGAGGAAAGTGAAATACACGCGCTCTCGAAAGCAACATTCATTGTGTTAATGAGAAGGGACGCCTGAACGTCAGCCGAGTATTACAAGAAATTCTATAACCATTAGAGGGAGAGTGGTAGGACTGGTTTTAAATGGATCGTGGCAAGACACATGGGACACAAACGAGTTACAATTTAAAGCTAATGGGCAGATGTTCCTTCTCAATCGAAGCTATGTGACCGAAGGGACCTGGTTAATTCCGGTCAGATATTGGTAAAAAGGAAGACCTGGGGAATAGAAATTATGAGTTTAGATAAAACGGAGAGTCTGCCATTTGCTTTAGGCGTCAGTTAATCCTGTTGCAAGTAGCAGAGTAACATGGAGTCCAGTTTGGCAAAGCCAACCCACCAACTAAAATTGCCATCATACAGTACATCTGAATATTGTTCATTCCCAAAAAAAAAAAGAGCAATCCATGCAATATCCTACACACGCACGTGTTTTTAAATAAATCCGTTTTGTAGTTTTGATAATACTTACTACATTTTTTAAATGTTAAAATTCAACTCAATGCCATTTTTAATGAGTTAATATACTGAGCATCTTTTGATTTCTATTGCAGGCTTTAGCCCACCTCCCCAGCAGTGCGAGATCTTTGTAACACTTTCCCGTTTGTGATTATTTGTTGCCAATGTTCCCAGCAGTTTTGAACTCTAAACTGATTTAGTTACCTTAGTAATATAAAGGATACATTGTAGCTGCTGAGTTACATTGACTGAAGGATTGATATGAAACGGAAAGGCAGCCATTTAGTGAACCCTGGGAAACAGGATTTTGCTGGATGATCACGGGAGAACCGCTCGATCTGCAGCTTAGGTAATTAGTTTAAGAAAGATAATCAAATGCTGCATACGGGTATTTTTTTGTTTAATCTGCTGGGATTGTCTCTAAGGAACCTGTACTTCTATACCAGGCGCTCCACAGAGAACAATAAACCCATTGTATTAGAAAAAAGTAATGAGGTCAAAGAATATAGGATTCCCTAAGAATTGTTACTGCATTCCACAGTGAATGTCATTAATATTTATTGTAGGGTAAATTGAAGTTCCTTTGGGGAAACAATATAGCAGATACATATAACATTGAAGTTGGGCACAATCCTTGAGAAACATAAAAGGTCACAGAGCCTGGGGAAGGCCACAAATCAATTTTATAGCATACCAAGAAGTCGTCATCGAAAATGCCAGCACCGAATCTGGCCTTCCTCTAAGGGGTCGGCAATAAACAACATGGACATGAAACACATTCAGAGTGCAGCTATTTAGCATGTCTGTGTGATTACACCCTGAGCACACGCGTGACCAATTACCAATATTTTTTAATTGGCTTCTTTAAAAAAAGCATCAAGTATTATTTAAAAAAAAAAGTAAGCAGGACTTTATTATATGGTGGGTGAAATGTTTAAATCCGATATGGGCCTATGAACCCAGCATATGTATTTTCTGCTGTACAGATGTAGCAGACGTTATTGTATCCATTGGTGCATTCCCGCGGGGGAAATAGTGTGTTTGCCCTGCGCCCCCTTTTTTGCTTGCAGACGATGCAAGAAAATGGCCGCATCACCCACTGGCGCGTTGTGCCACGTGAGCGCAACATCTGCACCTTCGACTGTCAAAGACGAAATGATAGAGGCCCGTATTTACTAAGCAGTTTCATGTCAGAACACTTTCCGGCACCGCACGATACCCTACAGCCCGGTCACTTGAATGTCTGTAAGGCGTCTTCCAGCTGCAGGAGGCGCGTTGCTTGGAAAATGCGGCCAAATCTCGTACCAGAGCCAGCATTCCACCCGGGTTTTGAAAGGAGTTGTGTTACTTCCTTTTCCGGAGTCTCCAAACAATCATTAGGTGTCTGTCCCACCGGGAGAAGGCAACTATAGCGTCTCAGAAAGTGGTAAACGTGAAACACGACAGACACAGCAAATGGTAACATTTACACGCAAGAATTTCCCCCAACATGATTTAAAGAAGCAATTACACCAAGAACATACTAAAAAGGTACTTCCCTTCCTTAGAGCATTTTTACTGGATCAAAGTTTCAGACCCCTGCGTTCACGGGCTCACTTCGGTACCTAGAAATGCAGACACAGAGTAGATCCGAATCTTCGAAATGTAAAAATAAAAGGTTAAGTCTGGGCAATGTTGTAATGTCCCTGCCCTGGATTTATTGGCGCCCTAGAACGCACGTCCTTATGGCCAAGCATCAATCCTACGAAGCGATAGATTGCATCGATGATGCTCACCTGCACATTTGGGTCACAATAAAAATTGCAATGTCCAGTCGGTTTCCAGTACATTCTGTCAAGAACCAATACAATTAAAATGAAAAATATGCCTGTGTAGTAATTCTTGCATTTGACTTTAATAAAGACGGTAATATTTTGCAGTAAGACGGGATATGCCACGGTCTAGGATATTTGGTCGTGGACATTTTGTCGCTACCGAATGACCGCTGGCGCTTGGCCACTACTCACCTTGCCGCCGGGACACTCGCCCACGAAGGTAAGTCCCTAATCTGAACCCTTATACTAACCACTAAAACCACAAAAAGTTACCCCCCTACCCTACATGCTCAAACTTCCCTTATGTTAGAAGTGGGCGGCGGCTCAGTGTCCAGCAGCAGAGGGTGTCTGTCTGAAGGTCGCGGCGAAATGGCCACAACCAAACGTCCCATTCTGGACATGCCAGACATTTCTGAAACATTTCACAGTACAATGCTTTTCTTTATGCAGGTTGTGTTTAGTTTATTTCCCACACATTCCAACCGCATATACCTGGTATTAGGGCCGGGTAATGGGACATGCCGAGTGGGGGGGGGGTCCGTGCACACATCCAGGGAGCGAGCAGCATGCCGAGTGGGGGTCCGTGCACACAAACAGGGAGCGAGCAGCATGCCGAGTGGGGGTCCGTGCACACAAACAGGGAGCGAGCAGCATGCCGAGTGGGGATGTCGTGGTGGTGTGTGTTGGATACAGATATAACATTCACTGCTGGCTGTACTGCAGCACACGATCTGCTTTTTCAGATGCTCCACTAAAATTAGGGTTGAAGCAGCATCCCCCACCAAAATAATATTAAAAAAAAAAAAAATCAGAACCCAAAACAGTTAGGTTGTATTGTGCAGATTTTTCTTGTTCTATTTAATTTTTTTTCAAAAAAACGGGTTTACACAGTTTTCACCGGTTTATTATTGCACTGTTAAGACATCCCCATGCAAATAGCTGCTTTAAAATGTTTGTGGGTGGCAGCAACCATTTTTATTTCCCTCGGAGGGGAAGAAAAATAAAAATCATTTATCCAGAATGCCCTTACAGAATTTAGAAATGAAATAAACATTTATTTTTATTGCGAGCACAGGAGATTGTCACTTTATATGGAATACCAACTTAAAGTAGCCTGTGAAAACACATGCACAGGTGTACCAGGTGTGTTCTCTCTACTCTTGTACAGGCTTTCAAACCCATGTACTCCATTCCTCTGACAGACCTGAGAAATGTCTGCGAACCCCCCTGATGCAGATCACATCATAAATAATATATAGCACAGGCATAGGCTTTAAACGGTTAAATGAAAATATCATGTAAGAAACATCATTCCATACATTCATGGTAGAGCGATACGGCTCCTACCTTCATTAAAATCATTGTCATTTTAGCTTGGAAGACCTTCTCATTTCTGTCCAGTTCACTGTTCAAAACGCCGCTTGGGTCCAGAGGCAATTTCCCGGAGGACAGGTCAGCGAAGACCTGGGTAGGGTAAAATTAAAATCAAGTCTTCCGAATTCACCGACAAAGGCACTTCAGGGTAGGGCTTTAACTTCTTAAAATGTCTCACTAATGTCATTGTTGTAGTACAGAAGAAGGGGCAACAAACAAGCCAAGTTCACTAACTATCTACGAGGTCGGTTACCTGATGTTTAACCAGAACCAAGCATAATAGGATGGAAGACTAGTGCAGGAACTTAATTTCAACATTACTGTTTGATACTCAAGACAGGTTAAAAATCAGCAGCTCACGATGCTATACATTTTTGGTTCTTATTTGGTTTATAACTTACTTGGAATTGGGTTCCCCTAGAGCTGATCCATGGTCCTCCGACCTTCAATGGACCATTTAATTCTTGAGATATTTGTTGTTTTTTTGTGTGCTTATTTTGACACACACACAAACCCCCCCCCCTACAAATAATAGCCATTTTATGTAAACCTGGCAGTAGTTCCTATAAGCTTAGGTATTCTTGCTGGGTTCAGGTAAGCTGTAAATAATCAAAAAAGTGAAAATTGTCACTTTTTGGTCTATCACAGAATTTTCAGTTTATATTTTATATTGTTATACAGTATTGAATAATTCTCTAAGCATTTTCTTATTTAAGAATTGCACTTATATTTGGTTTTGAGCACAATTACACTGATAACACTGTTTTCTTCAAGCTTTAAATGATGTTACACTGGTGAGTTCTCTCCTTATAATGGGGCGGTTTATGAATCACTGAACCAAAATATTACACAAGGTTGTCTCTGCACTTCACTAAAAAAAACAGTATGAACCGGCTCCGGACACGCGCGGCAGTGAAGATACCGGAAAGGAGTGTGGGAATAGGCTCGGGTGACATTTCCAGCGCACTCTGCAGTCAGACCACTACTAGAAGCATCCAGTATATACAGCTGCAATGCCTTCGAGGAGAACTACCCACTTTTCTGATGAACCCGCCGATACTGCCATCTTGTGAGTGCATTGATGACTTTACGTTGCCCCACTTAAACTACTGCACAATGCAATCACATTCATGAGTGACCAGATGTTTTGTCCACCAAAATGGTCTCAGGGTCAGCATTGCCTCTGGAGCCGAAATAGAAAGCTCCAACATAATTTCGCTTTTTGTGGGGAGTGAAACATGACCAGTTGTCACGTTTGTAACTATTGTCAACGACATAATATATATATATATATATATATATATATATATATATATATGCAAAAACAGAGCTCCTCATACTTCCTTCCAAACCTGGCCCTATTCCCTCCTTCCACATTACTGTTGGAAGTACGATCATTCACCCAGTAGCCCAAGCATGCTGCTTAGGGGTCACACTCGACGCATCTCTCACATTCAAAACGTTTCTAAAACCTTTCGCTTTTTCCTCCGCAATATCACTAAGATACGCCCGTTCCTCTGTTGCTCGACTGCTAAAACTCTGACTCAGTCCCTCATTCTCTCCCGTCTTGATTACTGTAACCTCCTGCTGTCCGGCCTTCCTGCCTCTCACCTGTCTCCCCTACAATCTATCCTAAACGCTGCCAGAATCACTCTACTCTTTCCTAAATCTGTCTCGGCATCTCCCCTGCTGAAATCACTCTCCTGGCTTCCGATCAAATCCCGTATCACACACTCAAGTCTCCTCCTCACTTTTAAAGCTTTACACTCTTCTGACCCTCCTTACATCTCAACCCTAATTTCTCGATATGCACCATCCCTACTCTTGCATTCCTCTCAAGGATGTCTTCTTTCTACCCCCTTTGTATCTAAAGCCCTCTCCCGCCTTAAACCTTTCTCACTTACTGCCCCACACCTCTGGAATGCCCTTCCCCTCAATACCCGATTAGCACCCTCTCTATCCACCGTAAGACACATTTGCTTAAAGAAGCATATGAATAGCACTGTGGATTATACTGGACACATGATAAATAAAGCTTGGCCCCCTGCAGACGCACTTACCAGAACTCCCTCCTGCTGTCTCTGTACGTTCCCCCTACCTAACAATTAGACTATAAGCTCCTCAGAGCAGGGACTCCTTTTCCTTAATGTTAGTTTTATGTCTGATGCACTTATTCCCATGACCTGTTATTTATATTATCTGTTATTTATTTGATTACCACATGTATTACTACTGTGAAGCGCTATGTACATTAATGGCGCTATATAAATAAAGACATACAATACAATATATCTGAGATACCTGGAGAATAAATGAATTTAAATAATTTGCATAAATAAATTAGCATGTGTCCCAGGAATCTCAAGGGTGTTCCTTTATGTGCACGTCTCTTTCCACGTTGTATAAAATGGTATGTTTTGGGAGGTATAGCACTTGGTCCTCAAGTGATAAAGAGTCTCAGCAAAATTTATGAAGTTTGTCGGTGCGAACTCTAGTGGCGAAAGGTGAAACTGCATGTTTTTGCACAAACTTTTTATAACAAACTCTTTGCACAAACTTCCACGGATTTGCAAAGAAATAGTAATGTGCGTGAGAATTTGCATACTGAACACGCTCGTCCATCTCGAATAACGTCGAAGCCATACTTTCTCACGTCTACCCTTCGGGACACCAGAGAGACCAGGTTTTTGTGACTAACCAAAGTATGCAATATACAAAGCGCTGTGTCAGGGCCCTGCAGTCCAAACCAAGGGGGAAATGCAGGCAACCATAGAAAGCTTTATAAAGAAAACACTGCTGTACTGTATTAACGGACCGACATTAAGATCAACACACAATACACACCTAACCGCAAATTTAAAAAAAGTGTGCAACACACACACCGACCCACTAAAGCGATAGTGAGACATAGGAAAAGTCATAAGTGACCCGGCGGTAGCAAGCCTTAGGCTACGTTTATAGTGCCGGCGACGCGACCGTCAGGTGACGGTCGCTGGAAAATCAAATACAGATGACTTCCAGCAATCGCGACCAATCCGTCGCGCTTACTATAAGCGCACACGACGGCGGCAATGTATTTGTTTTGCCGCGACGTCGCCAGCACTATAAGCGCAGCCTTAGGCCTCTCCATGTTGATCAATGTAAATCCATTGGAGTGTCCATACGGTGTGTGCGTGTCTGTAGGCGCGATTCGTGCCGAGACAAAAATTGTCTGTAGCGCGATGGGCCGGTCACGTGCGTGGTTCAGCCAATGAGAGCGAACTGCGCACGTGACATCACAGGCACACCCCGAGCAAGCCGCCCAGTCAGTGCATGCGCGCATATGATCAAGCGCGAGTGGTGACTACATTTTGAGAAGTCAAGAAATTTGACTTATGGTGCGGCCGAGCGATGGCCACGTCACGGTGGCGGTTCAGCCAATGAGGGCGAAGCAAACACATGAGATCATGGCTGCGCCCCCGCCGCCCCACATCGCTCAGCTGAAGGCCATGAGCGCCACTAGGCGCTCCGTTGCTTGTGCACGCTCACTGGCGCTGTAGCTTTAAGCTTAAAACCACGGGAAACTCTTTGTGAAGTTGAGGTAATAATATAGGGACATGGTGATATGATAATATAATATTGTTGCTTATGCATTCCTGTGCTTGGATTGTTTTCAGGCAAAAATCCCTGCACTATTAACCTTATAATGTAACATTATAATAACAGTAGTTGAGGCACAAGGGGACGTAAAGTGACTTTACCCAGGACGTAGGCAGCAGACACTGGGTTTTTAATAGTGTTCACCCACATTACCACTACTGCTCCTGGCGATTGCGTTTCACTCCCCCTCAATGCCTAAGGCTACATACGGGAAGCAATGGTGCTGAACAAGGCTGTGAGAAGACAGCAGTGAGGGGAGAGGTGCAAAGAGCTGCTGTGATCACATGCTCATTCCCATTTACTTGAGTGGCTGTTAAAGTGCAATTGAGTCTATTGCACTTTAGTGAATCTAGTGTTTGGGAAACAGAGGAGGCAAAGTGGATAAGGAAAAATAACCCCCTGCAGATCAGTACCTGGGAGGCAAATAAAGGGAGTGGGAGGAAGGGGGATAAGAACACAAACAGCAATAGAAACCATGTGAGACGGGTAACTCTTCTCTTGAGGGGTATTGAGGAAATAATTTGACAAGCTGTTTGGGGGATAAATAAAATGAATATTTCTGTTTCTTCAGTAGTTTCGGGAGCTTTTGCCAGGATTTGGAAAGACAATAAGTGATGGCAATGGTCACAGAGTAATAGTCTGGAGAATATAGATGTGACATTAGCTGACCAGTAAACTAGGTAAAGTAGTGTAGGTGACAGCAACCAAAGTT
Source organism: Ascaphus truei (assembly GCA_036426205.1). NCBI lineage: Eukaryota > Metazoa > Chordata > Amphibia > Anura > Ascaphidae > Ascaphus > Ascaphus truei. The sequence goes on from WSYH01008352.1 coordinate 26,645, forward strand.
ATCCATAATGTCAACAGCTGCCTCTGGTTAAATAAGGCTACGGCCCCGGTAACTCAGCTGCAACGCGCGCCCGCGAGATTGGCGGCGCGTGCAGCCGATTACCTGGTCTGCAGGGAGCTGCAGTAAGAGAGACCGGGGGGGAGGGGGCGTGGCGGAGGAGTGACGGGGGCGCGGCCATGACATCACCCGGCAGGTTCGCCCTCATTGGCTGAACCGCCGGTGGCGTGCCGTATCGCTCGACGCGAGGTCCTGCTCTCAATTCTATTGAGAGCAGGAGTAGCTCTCGCGCGATCGCTGCGGCCCCCCCTCGCAGCGGGCCCGGCGCCATTGCGGGGAGGGCTCTCGTGCGCGCAGCGTCCGCCACAGCGGACGCTGTAGCAGGCAGCAGGGGCAAGGCTTAAGGCTTTGAAAAGTGTGGCTCTGCATTCCTAAGGCCCAGGCCATAGTTAGTGCTTGCTTGCATTTAACATCTACATTTAACCTATTAAATATGCCATTGTTGTTGGGTCACGTTCTTCCTAGGAGGGACTGCCCCTTTAAATACCATTTTCCTACTCTGCTTCAGTTTAAATAAATCCTGAGATTACAAACCCATAAGAGATTGTACAATCAGCCATTTCTCCTTGCTAGCTATCCTAAGCGCTCCTTTTCCTCTCACCCCACATAAGTCTTTCCCCGTCTTAGGCCCAGGCCATGGTTAGTGCTTGCTTAAGCGTGCTCTCGCTTGCTGATGCTTGCCACTGAGCCCCTACAGCCGCAATTAAAGCGGCTTTAGTAGGGGCTCGCGCATTCTTTCCGTTGCTTGCTGAGGCGCGCTTGAACAGAGCCGACAGTGAAATTTTAAATTCATGCGCTGACTCCGCTCACGTGACGCCTCAGCATCCAATGAAAGGACGAGCAGGGAAATGTGAACGGGGTACTTATTGTCTGGTGCCAGCGGAGTGAGTGAGTGTGTGTGTTGATGTGCGGTGATGTGCCCCCTTCTGCCCGATCCCTGTGGCTGTCAGCCTGCGGGAGATGGAGGGGGGTTGCGCACGTGGCGGTATCAAATATAGCGTTTTCCCAGTTATTATATCCCTGCAGGATGTAGGATAATCCCAGCCAAACCCACATACTTACTACATTCCCGTTATGTCACATGTATTATTTCCTGTGAAGGAAGCGCTATGTATATTCCCATTATGGTCACAAATTGGACGATACTGTATTTCCATTATGTCTCCTATTATTTTCCCATGATATCTCATAGAATACTGTCATCCAAAACCACATCATTATTGAATGATTGAAAATGATGCCTCCGTTTTATGTCAAGATTGTCTTGACACTTAGACCCCCAAGATTTCAATAGCGCCTCACTTAAAAGATGACATTATTTTTGATTCAAATGAACTTTTATGGTGCAGAAGCCGCATGGTGCCTGTGCCTACAGTGTATGTATTTGTCAGTGTGTCTCTATCTGCATTTCTGTCTCTTGCTGGCCGCCAGCCTGTGTGATGATGTCAGCCTGTCTGTGATGTAAGAGAGACATTGTGATATCATCACATACTGTAGGCAGGATGGCAGGTGTAAAGCTTCTAAAAGAGAGAGGGAGGGAGAGAGGTAGAGGAGAGAGAGGGAGAAAGAGGGAGAGAGAGAGCAAGCAGCTCCTCCCTCCCATGCAAATGACTGGAGGCAGAGGAGTAGAGGGACAGAAGCCTGTGCTGCTTGTAATGGGACAGGATTTGGGGTGCTGTTTCATGCTCTATCTCCCTCCCTCCCACTGTCTCAGGTGCAGAAAGTTTTCAAGGGAGAGAGGAAAGGAAGAGGAAAATGGAAGCTGAGGAGAGCTGGTCCTGTCCCTCTTGTTGGTAAAGAGGGGGCATCCAGAAAGAGGTAAGGAGATAGTTTTATTTTAATTCAAGAAGGAGTGCCTGGTGGCGAAGCTGGTGTGCTCTGTCACACTACAGACCCCTCCCTGTGTGTGTGTGTGCGTGCGTGCGTGCGTGCGTGCGTCTGCAGGGGGTATCTGTCCCATCCATAGATATCAGGGGTACTGCAGCTGCTGCTGCTGTTCAAACTTTTGCTTTAGGCCCATTCCTTTGATGTTAATAAGCGTTTCTAGTACAATCTTTTTCGCTCTGTTCACCCACATCTTTACATTACCTCGTGTGTGTGTGTGTGTGTGTGTGTGTGTGTGTATGTGTATGTGTGTGTACGTGTGTATAGCATGTGTTTGAAACACTATACTGTATCTGCATAGAAAAAAAGCCTTCTTTTAGTAATGTACAGTTCAAATACTGTATGAACATGACCCCATCTCATCTCATCCCCCTGACTCTGGATACAAAACATTCATGTATTCGTTTGCAACTTTTCATACAATTTGCTTGCACCATTTCAGAGAAATTAAATATTTAAAATGGAAATAAATTGGTAACTGCAGTAACAAACAACACTGTACATGCTAATAGTACATCCATGTAAGCAGTACATACATGCTCAGGAGTTGTTTTTTTGGATCGGTATATACTTGTCATTATCCACTTCAACCATTTTAATTCCCCCCTTTTAAATTATTGTACTGGTTGATGTGTATGTATATATACATTTCCACACCCACCCACACCATTTATATCCCTCTCACTCCACACACACCTTGTGTAGAGCACTGTTTATACTGTGGGCTCTCCATTCATTTTTATTCACACTGATACACATACATGTGTATGTATATATATATATATATATATATATATATAGATATATATCTATATATCTATATATATATATATATATATTTCAACCATTATCACCTACAGTACAGTAGCATACACTGCTCCCACTGCAGCAAGGGATTCTGGGAAATGACATGCAATGTTTA
>WSYH01008353.1:0-29507 GCA_036426205.1 Ascaphus truei
TTAACCTCTCCCCAGTACGTGGCACCAGCACCCCTTAACCTCTCCCCGTGTATGAGAGCTGTTGCTGTGCCTCGGGGATAGTGCTGCCGTCTCTAGATGTTCAGCTCTTTGGGTCAGTATTTCCCTTTATTTCCGTGGGATTCACTCCTCTGAATATAACATTATTTGCGTGTTCACGCCCCCACTGGCGGTCGCTGCCCTCTTACCTTGGGCATGCAGCGTCGGTCAGTGCATTGCTGGGTGCAGGGCGCAGTGTGGGGGAGCTCGGTGCTGCTGCTCGGTGCTGCAGACTCCCCCCCCCCCCCCGTGTTTCTCGTGGCTTCCTGTTTGCGAGTCCAATGCCTGCAGGAAACGCAGTGCGCATCAGAACAACTTCCTGTCACGACTCCATCGCAACCTGCTCACCGGAGACGCAACCGTGTGGAGGGGGCGGAAAACCTACAGGACAAAAGCCGTGAGTGGGGAGCAGAGGGTGGAGGTACATGCACAGATATACATGGCACTGCCCATGTACATGTACCCGCAGATATACACGGCACTGTGCATATACATGTACACACGGATATACACAGCACTGCACATGTACCCACAGATGTACACGGTACCACACATGTATATGTATCCACAGATATACACTGTACTGCGCATGTACCCGCAGTTATACACGGCAGTACGCATGTACCCGCAGTTATACACGGCAGTGCGCATGTACCCGCTATTATACACGGCACTGCACATGAACCCGCAGATATACACAGCAGTGCGCATGTACACGCAGATATACACTGCACTGTGCATATACATGTACACACGGATATACACTGCACTGTGCATATACATGTACACACGGATATACACAGCACTGCACATGTACCCACAGATGTACACGGTACCACACATGTATATGTATCCACAGATATACACTGTACTGCGCATGTACCCGCAGTTATACACGGCAGTGCGAATGTACCCGCAGTTATACACGGCAGTGCGAATGTACCCGCAGTTATACACGGCAGTTATACACGGCAGTACGCATGTACACGCAGATATACACGGCAGTGCGCATGTACCCGCAGTTATACACGGCAGTACGCATGTACACGCAGATATACACGGCAGTGCGAATGTACCCGCAGTTATAGCCAGCAGTACGCCTGTACACCCCACGCGATATACCACGGCATGCGCATGTACCTTACCCGCAGTTCCACGGCAGTCCGCGCATGTCCCCGCAATATACACGGCAGTCGCGCTGTACACGAAGATATACAACGCAGTGTGCGAATGTCACCCACCCCGCAGTTATACACGGCAGTTTACTACACTCAAGTTCGCATGTACCCCCAGTTATACACGAGCGTGCCGCATGTTACCCGCAGTTATACACGGCACTTGAGATCTGTACCCGCAGTTATACACGGCAGTTTAATACCGGCAGTGCGCATATGTACCCTCAGATATACACAACACGGCCAGTGCGCATGTACCCCCGCCATATCCACGGCAGTGCGCATGTACCCCCGCAGTTTATAATACACGGCAGTTATACACGGCCGTCACGCATTACCACGCAGATATAACACGGCAGTGCGCACTGTACCCCCGCAGTTATACACTGCAGTAACGCATGTACACGCGAATATACCCGGCAGGCGAATGTACCCGCAGTTACCACAGCAGTACGCATGTACACGCAGATATAAACGGCAGTCGCACAGTCACCTAACCAACCCCCTCCCCCCCCCCCCCACCCCCCCACCCCCCCCCCACCCCCACCCCCTCCCCCCCCCCCACCCCGCCACCACCCCCCCCTCCCCCCCCCCCCCCCCGCCCCACCCCCCACCCACAACCCACCAACCCCACCCCACCACCCCCCACGCATCCCTCCCCCCCCCCCCCACCCCCCCCCCCCCCCCACCCCCCCCCACCCCCCCCCCCACCCACCCCCCCACCCCCACCCCCCCCCCTCCCCCCCCCCCCCCCCCCCCCCCCACCCAACCCCCCCACGCCCCCCCCCAACCCCCCAGATATACCGGCAAAGTGCGTCATGTCCCCCAACCGCAACGCATGTACCGCACGTATATCACGGCAGTGGCCGCATGTACCCCGCAGATAATAAACGGCAAATGCGCATCGGTACCCGCTATTACACGGGCAGTGCGCATGTACCCTCAATTATTACCGGCAAGTGCGCATGTACCGCCCCGTCAGATATACACACGGCAGTGACGATGTACCCCAGTTAATACACGGCAGTGTGCCACAGTACGCATGTATACAAACGCAGGTACTATACACGGCAGTGCGCAAGTGTACACCAGATATAAACACGGCAGTGCGCATGTACCCGATATATACACTACAGTCATTGTCGCATGTATCCCGCAGATACTACACACGGCATGTGGCATGTACCACGCAGTATACACACGGCGTTGCATGTACCCGCAGATATACACGGCAGTGTGCAGTGTACCCCCGCAGTTATACAACGCAGTTGTGCATGTTACCCCGCAGATATACACGGCAGTGTGCATGTACCCGCAGATATACACGGCAGTGTGCATGTACCCGCAGATATACACGGCAGTCGCCATGTACCGCACGCAGATATACACACGGCATAGCGCATGTACCCGCAGTTATACCCCAGCAGTGGCGCATGTACACGCAGATATACACAGCACGTGCGCATGTACCGCCGATATACACGGCAGTTAGCGCATGTACCGCAATATACCACAGTGCGCATGTACACCGATATAACAACGGCAGTGCCTGTACCACGCAGATATACCCGGCATGTACGCATTACCCGCAGTTATACACGGCAGTGCACTGTACCCGCAATATGCAACAGCAAGTGCGAATGTACCCCCGCAATATACACCGCATGCGCATGTACCGCAGTATACACGGTCACTCCGCACAATGACCCCCCGCAGTTATACACAGCAGTACGCGTGTACACGCAGATATACACGGCAGTGCACATGTACCCGCAATATACACACGGCAGTGCCGCTGTACCAACGCATATATACACATCAGTGCGCATGACCCCGCAGATATACACAGCGTGCGCATGTACCCCCACGCAGATACACAGCATGCGCATGTACAACGCAGATATACACAGCAGTGCGCATTAACCCGCAGATATACCGGCATTGCGTATGTACCCCACCGCAGTAAGTTATACACCGGCAGTGCGCATGTACCCGCAGATATACACGGCAGTCGCACATGTTACCCAGATCATACACGGCAGTGCAATCATGTACCCCGCAATATACACACGGCACAGTCGCATGTTACCCGCAGATATACCAAGCAGTGCGCTGTCAGCCAGATATACACAGCAGTGCGCCAGTACCGCAGATATCACCAACCAGTGCATGTACACACGCATATACAGACACCAGCACGCATATACACGAGTCGTCATGTCAACGCATATATACAACAGGCGTGCGCACTGTACCCGCTCCCATATACACGGCAGTGCACATGTACCCGCAGATTCCCGGAAAGTGCAGCATGACGCTATCCCCCGCATCACTTACCCGCAGATTCCCATGCAATGTACCCGCAGACTTTATACACGCAGTGGCAATGCAATCATAACGCAGGTGGCATTACCCTAGATATACCCCGCATTGCGTAATTACCCCGCATTATACCAGCAGTTGCGCATGTTCCCGCAGATATACACGCGTGCACATGTCCCGCGATAACACGGACAGTGCGCTGTTAACCCGTCATATACCCGGCATGTTTGTCGTATTTACCGCATCATACACAGCAGTGCGCATGTTCCCTGCAATATAACGGCCGTTGCACATGTTAACCCGCAGATATAACCCGCAGTCTTGCGTCATGGTCCCGCAGATATACACGGCAGTTGCGCATGTACCCGCAGATATCACGGCAGTGCGCATGTTCCCGCAGATATACACGGCAGTGCGCATGTACCCGCAGATATACACAGCAGTGCGCATGTACCCAGAATAATACACGGCAGTGCGCCATGTTCCCCGCAGTACACACAGCATACGCGTTCGTACACGCAGATATACACGCCAGTGCATCATGTACCCCCGCAGTATACACGCAGTGCCACTGTACCCGCAGATATACACGGCAGTGCGCATTACCCGCAGATATAACCCGGCTTGCGTATTTACCCGCAGTTATACACAGCGTACCTGTAACACGCAGATATACCCGGCCATTGGCATACACCCACGATATACACAGCAGTGCGCATGTACCCGCAGATTATACCCGGCTTGCGTATGTCCCGAGTTATACAGCATTACGCTGGAACGCGCAGATATACACCGCAGTGCACATGTACCCCGCAGAATACCACGGCAGTGCACATGTACCCGCAAGATTATAACACGCAGTGCACAATGTACCCCGCAGTTATATCCCGCTTTCGTATGTACCCCGCAGTTATACACAGCGTACCGTGCTACACGCAGAATACACTGCATGCACATGTACCCCGCAAATATCCACAGCAGTGCGCGTGTGACACGCAGATATACCGCGGCAGTGGCCATGTACCCACCCGCAGATATACACGCATGCAATGTACCCGCAGTTATCCACGGCAGTGGCACTGTACCCGCAGATATACCCGGCAGTGCACATGTACCCCGCAGATATACACGCAGTGCACATGTACCCCGCAGAATACCACGCAGGGCACTGCTACCCGCAGTATAACACGGCAGTGCGCATGTACCCCGCAGATATACACGCAGTGCACATGTACCCCGCAGATATACAACAGCAGTGCATCCATGTACACGCAGATATACACAGCAGTGCACTGTACCCCGCAGATATACCTGTAACCCGCATCGGCGCATCGTACCCGCAGTTATACACAGCAGTGCGCATGTACACGCAGATATACACAGCAGTGCGCATGTACCCGCAGATATACACGGCAGTGCACATGTACCCGCAGATATACCCCTGAAGTGCCCATGTACCACGCAATATACCCGTAGTGCACATGTACCCCGCCAGATATACGGCAGTGCACATGTACCCGCAGTTATACACGGCAGTGCGCATGTACCCGCAGATATACACGGCAGTGCACATGTACCCGCAGTTATACACGGCAGTGCACATGTACCCGCAGATATACACGGCAGTGCGCATGTACCCGCAGATATACCCGGCATTGCGTATGTACCCGCAGTTATACACAGCAGTGCGCATGTTCCCGCAGATATACACGGCAGTGCGCATGTCCCTCCAGATATACACAGTCGCCGCATGTTCCGCGATATACACGGCAGTGCTGTACCCGTAACAGATATCCCGGCAGTGCCATGACCCGCATTATACCGGCATTGCGTCTTACCCGCAGTTATACACAGCAGTGGGCATGTCCCCGATTACCGGCAGTGCATGTACCCGCATATACACGGCAGTGCGCATGTACCCTCGCATTATACACAGCATGTCGCATGTCCCATCGCAGTAAACACGGCAGTGCGCTGTCTCGCATATATACACAGCATGGCAGTACCCCGCAGTTTATAACCAGTCGCATGTACCGCATATATACACGGAGGCGCATGTAACCCAGATATCCACTTGCGCATTACACGCAGAATACATCAGTGCGCATGTACACCAGCAGTATACACGGCAGTGCACATGTACACGATATACACACATTGCCATGTACCCGCAGATATACCCGGCAGTGCACATGTACCCGCAGATATACACGGCAGTGCACATGTACCCCCGCAGATATACACGGCAGTGCGCATTAACCTCAAGATATACCCCGGCAGTGCGCATTTCCCGATTTATAGCAATCGTCGACAGCAGTGCGCATTCCGCAGTTATACACAGCATGCGCATAGTACCCCCCGCAGATATACACAGCAGTGCGCATTTACCACGCAGTTATACACGAGCAGTGCGCATGTACACCGCAGATATACCCGGCATGTGCGCATGTACCCGCGATATACACGCAGTGCGCATGTACCCGCAGATATACACGGCATGTGCGCATGTTCCCCACCCCGCCAGTTATACACAGCAGTGCGCATGTAACCCCATTTAATAACACGCAGTGCGCAGTCCCGCAGTATATACGGGCAGTGCGCATGTACACGCAGATTATACACGGCAGTGCGCATGTACCCATTATACACCGGCAGTGCGCAGTACCCGCAGATATTACACGCAGTGCGCATGTACCACGCAGTATAACACGGCAGTGCGCATGTACCCGCAGTTATACACGGCAGTGCGCATGTACCCGCAGATATACACAGCCAGTGCGTCATACCCCCACCCCCCGCAGTATACCCGGCAGTGCGCATGTACCCGCAGTTATACACCTGAGTGCGCGTGTACACGCAAGTTCTACCGGCAGTGCGCATTTACCCGCAGTTTATACACGGCAGTGCGCTGTACCCAGCAGTTATAATACACCGGCAGTCGCGCATGTCACCGCTCAGTTATACAACGGCAGTATGCGCATCGTACCCGCAGTTATACACGGCAGTGCGCATGTACACGCAGATATACACGGCAGTGCGGCATTGTACCCGCAGTTATACACGGCAGTGCGCATCCGCAGTATCGCACGCAGTTATACACGGCAGTGCGCATGTACCCGCAGTATACACGGCAGTGCGCATGTACCCCAGCATTACTAACAACGGCGTGCGCATTTCCCCGCAGTTTATACACATGCCAGTGCGCCATGTACCCGCAGTTCTCCGCAGTGCGCATGTACCCCGCAGATATACACGGCAATGCGCATGTCACCCAGCAGTTATACAACGCAGTTGGCGCATGTACCCCAGTATATCCAGCAACGGCAAGTGCGCATGTACCGCAGAATACACAGCAGTGCACCTACACATGTACCCGCAGATATACACGGCAGTGCGCATGTACCCGCAGTTATACACGGCAGTGCGCATGTACCCGCAGTTATACACGGCAGTGCGCATGTACCCACAGTTATACACGGCAGTGCGCATGCGCACACAGATATCTTTATATAGCGCCAAAAGTGTACTCAGTGCTTCACAAAGAATACAGTACAGGGAATTCTAATAATACAATAAGCGCAGAAAAATCAGACAATAGGAAAGGAAATCCCTGCCCCGAAGAGCTTACAATCTAAGTCGTAAGATGGGAGAGTTACAGAGACATCAGGTGAGGGAATAAGTGCAGTAGAAAAAATCCACTTTACGCTCCTCCCTCTCCTCTCTCAGCTCTGCTACAGACCCTGACAACCTGGTCAGGAACTACAACTCTGCCTTGTCCTCCTCTCTTGATCTACATGCCCCGCTTTCTCTCTGCAGTCTTCGCCCTTCTAAACCAAGACCCTGGCTAAATTCCCACACGCGCATGCTGCGGTCCTGCGCTCGTTCCTCTGATCGCCTCTGGAGGAAATCTCACTCTCGCAGACTTCCTTCTCTACAAATGTATGCTGTCCTGTTTCAACTCTGCCCTCTCTCAGGCTAAACAAACCTACTTTTCTTCACTAATCAACACGCACAAGTCTAACCCACGCTGACTCTTCTCTGTCTTTGGCTCTCTACTCAGACCTCCCTCTGCTGCCTGTTCTTCTTCCTTCATCTCACCTCAGGACTTTGCTGACTATTTCAAGGAAAAGGTGGAATCCATACGTCAGGACATCCCCTCTGTATCCTCCTCCCATCCTACACCTCTTCTTAACTCTCCTCCTGCCTTCCTTGGCTCTTTTTCCGCTGTCACAGAGGATGTGTCACTGCTGATCTCTTCTCCCACTACTACTTGCCCTCTTGACCCCATTCTCTCCCATCTCCTAAAACATCTTGTTCCTACTATAACCCCTACCCTCACACACATTTTTAACACCTCCCTCTACTATGGTACCTTTCCCTCCTCCTTCAAGCATGCAACCGTTATACCATTACTCAAAAACAGCATGCTTGACCCTACCTGTCCTAACTATTGGCCTGTCTCCCTCCTGCCTTTTGCCTCTAAACTCCTTGATCGTCTTGTATTCTCTCGCTTGCTCCACTTTCTCAACACCCATTCTCTCCTAGACCCTCTACAATCTGGCTTCCGCACTGCTCACTCCATTGAAACAGCCCTCACTAAAATAACTAATGACCTCCATGCTGCCAAAGACAGAGGTCATTACACTCTGCTCATATTACTCGACCTCCCTGCAGCATTTGACACCGTTGACCACCCTCTTCTCCCCCACATTCTCCATACTCTTGGTATTCGTAACAAAGCTCTATCCTGGATCTCCTCTTACCTCTCCCATCGTACTTTCAGTGTCTCTTCTGCTAACACCTCCTCCTCCTCCATAGATCTCTCTGTGGGGGTGCCGCAGGGTTCTGTCCTGGGACCTCTTCTCTTTTCTCTAGGTGACCTAATCACATCCCTTGGGTTTCAATATCACCTCTATGCTGACGACACATTTACTTTTCAACCTCTGACCTTAACCCTGCTGTACAGACCAAAGTTTCTGAATGTCTCTCTGCGATATCATCCTGGATGGCCCTCCGCTGACTTAAACTTAACATGTCAAAAACAGAGCTCCTCATTCTTCCTCTCAAACCTGGCCTTACTACCTCCTTCCACATTACTGTTGGAAGTACCATTGTTCACCCAGTAGCCCAAGCACGCTGCCTAGGGGTCACACTCGACTGCTCTCACATTCAAAACCTGTCGCTTTTTCCTCTGCAATATTACAAAGATACGCCCTTTCCTCTGTTGCTCGACTGCTAAAAACCCGTCTCGATTACTGTAACCTGCTGTCCGGCCTTCCTGTCTCCCCTACAATCTATCCTAAACGCTGCTGCCAGAATTCTCTACTCTTTCCTAAATCTGTCTCAGCATCTCCCCTCCTGAAATCCCTCTCCTGGCTTCCTATCAAATCTCACACTCCATTCTTCTCCTCACTTGTAAAGCTTTACACTCTTCTGCCCCTCCTTACATCTCAGACCTAATTTCTCACTATGCACCATCTCGACTCTTGCGTTCTGCTCAAGGATGTCTTCTCTCTACCCCCTTTGTATCTAAAGCCCTCTCCCGCCTTAAACCTTTCTCACCGACTGCCCCACACCTCTGGAATGCCCTTCCCCTCAATACCCGACTAACACCCTCTCTATGCACCTTTAAAACCAACCTTAAGACACACTTGCTTAAAGAAGCATATGAGTAGCAGCGTGGATAATACTAGACACATGATACATAAAGCTTGGCCCCCTGCAGAAGAGGTGGCTGGGAGGGAGAAGAGGTGGCGGGGAGGGGGGGGAAGAGGTGGCGGGGAGGGGGGGGGGAGAGGGGATATACACTTCACTGCACTGTGCATACAGTATACACACAGATATATACTGCACATACAGTATACACTGCAGTGCACATACAGTATACACACAGATATACAGTATACACACAGATATACACTGCACTGGGTATGTACACAAAGCTAGACCGCTCTGACCATACACAGATATACACTGCCCTGCACATATCATCATCGTCAGCCCTTATAATTCCACTGCCGGGTGAAGGCCTCATGAATGATCTTTTAGGTCCGGTGGCCACAGCCTCCATTCTCCACGTCGCTCCCACACATGTTCTGATTTCATTCTCCCATTTTACTTTTGGTCTTCGCTTTGGTCTTTTAATCTCGCTTGAAATCCAGTCCAGTACCGTCTTCATCCAACGATGGTCATTTCTTCTTGCGATATGTCCGGCCCACCGCCATTTTACCTTCTTCCCCCTCGTGATGATGTCACAGGCTTGTGTTTGGTTTCGAACCCATTCATTCTTTTTCCTGTCTCTGCGGGTAACACCCAGCATGCATCTCTCCATACCTCTTCGGGTAATTCCCAGCATGCATCTCTCCACACTTCTTTATGTTGTCTGAAGTTTCAGAATGACCTTCACATTTAGGTCCACATCCACATTTCCCCATCCATACGTGAGCGTGGGTAGAATACAGGGGTCGAACATTTTCCTCCTGAGGCGCTGTGGATGGTTCCCTGGCAAAAGTGTCTTGTTTCTTCTGGTTACGCTCCATCGCATCTTCTGCTATTGTTTTCATTCGAAAGGTTCCCACCTATTGATACGTGCTGGCCAAGGTAGACACAGTCTTCGACGTCTAGTTCCATTTCCTTTATTTCGATCTTTGTAGAGCTGACACGTTTGTTGAACATCCCTTTGGTTTTGCTGAGGTTCATATGGAGGCCCCACAGTCTCACATCCTTCACTGAGTTGTATGTATGTATGTATGTATGTATGTATGTATGTATGTATGGGAGATTGAGGATGTATATATGTCTTTATTTATATAGCGCCATTAATGTACATAGCGCTTCACAAAAGTAATACAAGTGACAATCATATAAATAACAAATAACTACAAATAAGGCTGAGTCCATAGGACAGGCCGTGCTGAGCCGTGCGGACGCTCCGCGCTGAGCCCCTGCATCCTCCATGAGGATGTCTTTAGAGAGGGCTCACGCGAGTGTCTGCAGGCGTGCTGAGGTGCTGGATTTTTCAGCCGACAGCCAAACTGTTTTTCAAAGCGCTGTCAGCTGAAAACATCCAATCAGCGTGGAGCAGCGTCAACGTCACGGCGCCGTGACGTCGGCGCCGTGACGTTGACGTCGGTGCGTCGCGGGCGATTGGCCCAGCGACGTCACTGCTCCGCCTCCCTCAGTCTCCCCCCGCCTCCTGATCGCGCCCGCTGGCTCGCCTGCATGGGCATGAAATCACGCAGATTTCAGCAGGCGAGCCTCAGCGTCAGTGCGGTCGAGCCCTGCTTCCCCTTCTATGGCCCCAGCCTAACACATCTTGGGAATAAGTGCTTCAGACATAAAAGTAACATTAAGGAAGAGGAGTCCCTGCTCCGAAGAGCTTACAATGTAATTGGTAGGTAGGGAGAACAGTACAGAGACAGATGGAGGGCGTTCTGGTAACTGCGTCTGCAGGGGACCAAGCTTTATGTATCGTGTATAGTTTTCGCCACAGTGCTACTCATATGCTTCTTTAAGCAAGTGTGTCTTAAGGTGGGTCTTAAAGGTGGATAGAGAGGGTGCTAGTCGGGTACTGAGGGGAAGTGGTCCATTGTGTTGTATCCAATGACAAATCCCGCTCGGTCTCCAGACCGGGCAAAGTCCAGAGTCTGTTGCAGCCGATTAGCGAGTATCTTTGTAAAAGTCTTGGAAGGGATTGGAAATGACTGATCTTTCTGTAGTTCTTGAGGTCTTTGTCTCCTTTCTTATGGGTGAGGATAACAATGGCATTACTCCATTGCTCTGGAATCGGTCTGTTCTTCAACCAGCGTGTAAAGAGTTGTGCAAGGATTTTCTCTGCTTCTTCCCCGGCTTCTTTCAATATTAAAGCTGTAATTCCATCTTTCTTCCCATTCTTCATGAATATAATTCCCTTTGTCACTTTGTCACGGCACACCGGGTCTCGTAACACATTTACATTTCTGGGATCAGTCAATAGGCAAAACAAGGCAGTGAAATAAAATGAGGTTTATTGGGATAAAACCTCGGAAACACAACAAAACCCAAAATACCGGAATATACACACTGTCTGGGGTGTGAGATCCAGCCTTTCCTGGGTGCAGGGCGCGGCCTTGCAAGGGCTTACCCTGATCGGAACCTTGTTCCAGGCGTCCTGGACCGAGATTCCACAGAAACTCCAGATCGGGACCTAGTCCCGATACTCCTGGAACTATGTTCGGCAGGAACCCCCGACCGCTACGTTCTCAGATGAGAACTTGGTCCTCGCGCCTGACTTAGTCTCTGCCGGGCAGACTGTCCTAGCTTCAAAACAAAACCGGTTGCTCTGTTATTTGGGACAGAGCAGCTTTGAAAAGCCCGACCTAGCTTCATTGACTCAAGCCACAAAATCGTCTGGTTATCTGACTAGGGCTTCTCCTTACATACCTTCCGCTGAGCTATGTTCAGCATGGAGGAAGGAGGAGTGACCAATCAGAGCGTGGGAATTCCTCCCCGCCAGCCAATTGAAACAGGGGCTCGTACTTTGGCTGACGTCAGAGGAGGGGGCGTGTCAAGCAGGCTTGGGATGCCCCGTGGGCGGGACATAAGAACTGACCAATGGGAAACGCGCCGACATTCTGCCGCTTCCCTCAGTCAACCCATTGCCACCTACTGGGCAGGCTCCACTGAGTCTGGCAGACCAGAGGGTCCTCCCCGCAGGGGGTCTCTGTTCTCCGGACCCAGTACTCCGCCCTGCCCGGGCCACTTAGCACCCCGACACCTCTCAACATCCCGTCTCCTCTTTGAACTACGGACTCTATGCAGACTAGCTGGCACCTTAAACATAGGCCCTGGCGGACTGCATAGAGCCTTATAGTAAATGTAAAACACAGTATAAAGTACACTTTAATAAAGAATATACTTAGGGGAACCTTATACTTATACGGGAAATGGATGGGGGATATTTGAGCTGAAAATTTAGGAGTCTGGCGGACACTGGGTAGCCCCGGGGTAATTCACCCCACGTACCGGCAAATCATGCCTGCTCGCCGGAGAGTACCGGTAACTTTCGCCCCCCCCCCGAACTCCTGCGAACAAAATAATTGCATTTCCACCCAAATATCCCAACTAAAACTGACGCACAAGAAATCTCACCGTTCTAGGGCTAAAGGGAACATGAAAACAGAAAAAAAGCCGGGGTTGCTTTATTCTCCACATGTATTATCCCTGGTCCCTGGCTTAAGGAGCTCCCAGGGGCCCCACGGTTTCGGGGGTAACCAGAGGGCTTAACATTTATTGTGTAGCCTGTTTACCCCCTCCCGTCACACACTTCTTCTGGAAGGACACGTGGTGCATCAGTGGTCACTTCTTCCCGCTCTTCCTCTGCGGGATTGCACCCCGTGGTATCGCGTTCCTGTAGAAACTCTTTTGATGATACGTGCCCGGTCTGTTATTGTTGATCCCGCGTCCCGTCTGAGAGCGACGACTTCTTCCCAATCATGTCGCTGCTTCGTCCTCTGATAGCTTTTGGTATCTTCGATGGTCTTCCTCACGTCTCGCCATTACCTTCTCTTACATGTGCAGTTACACGGCAGTGTCCACGGTGACGTCGCTGTGACATGAGCGATAGGTCAGTGAGGAGATGAACTCCTGGACTGAGGAGACCCCTCAAAGATGGAGGTCGAAAGTTAAGCCCAGCGACCTCAGGGACCACCCTGTGTCCATGCAGGAGAAGCGCCGGCTAAGGTGAGTATCCGTACTGCATGCTGTGTGTGTGTATCTCGTTCTGTGTGTGCGTATCGCGTTCTGTGTGTGCGTACCGCGCTGTGTGTGCGTACCGCGCTGTGTGTTCCGTGCTGTGTGTGCGTACCGCGCTGTGTGTGTGCACTGCGCTATGTGTGCGTACCGTGCTGTGTGTGAGTACTGCACTCTGTGTGTGCATACCGCACTTTGTGTGTGTGTGTACCACACTCAGTGTGTGTGTGTGTGCATACCGCGCTCTGTGTATACCGCACTCTGTGTGTGTGTGTTTGTATACCGCACTCTGTGTGTGTGTGTGTATGTGTGTTTGTATACCGCACTCTGTGTGTGTGTGTGTATACCGCACTCGGTGTGTGTGTATACCGCACTCTGTGTGTGTGTTTGTTTACCTGCACTCTGTGTGTGTGTATGTATACCGCACTCTGTGTGTGTGTGTGTGTGTTTACCGCACTCTGTGTGTGTGTTTGTTTACCGCACTCTGTGTGTGTGTGTGTATACCGCACTCTGTGTATGTGTGTATACCGCACTCTGTGTGTGTGTATACCGCACTCTGTGTGTGTGTTCATACTGCACTCTGTGTGTGTGGTTCATACGCCTCGCTCTGTGTGTGTGTGTTATGACCGCACTCTGTGGTGTGTGTTATACACCACTTTGTTAGTATAGGTGGTGCATACCGCGCTCTGTGTGTGTGTGTATACCGCACTCTGTGTGTGTGTGTGTACCACACTGTGTGTGCGCATACCATGCTCTGTGTGTGCATACCGCACTTTGTGTGTGTGTGTACCACACTCTGTATGTGTATACCGCGCTGTGTGTTTCATACCGCACTCTGTGTGTGTGTGTATACCGCACTCTGTGTGTGTGTTCATACTGCACTCTGTGTGTGTGTTTGTTTACCGCACTCTGTGTGTGTGTGTGTGTATACCGCACTCTGTGTGTGTGTGTATACCGCACTCTGTGTGTGTGTTCATACCGCACTTTGTGTGTATGTATACCGCACTCTGTGTGTGTGTTCATACTGCACTCTGTGTGTGTGTGTGTATACCGCACTCTGTGTGTGTGTGTATACCGCACTCTGTGTGTATGTGTATACACCACTGTGTGTGCATACCGCGCTCTGTGTGTGTGTGTATACCGCACTCTGTGTGTGTGTGTGTACCACACTGTGTGTGCGCATACCATGCTCTGTGTGTGCATACCGCACTTTGTGTGTGTGTGTACCACACTCTGTATGTGTATACCGCGCTGTGTGTTCATACCGCACTCTGTGTGTGTGTTCATACTGCACTCTGTGTGTGTGTTTGTTTACCGCACTCTGTGTGTGTGTGTGTGTGTGTATACCGCACTCTGTGTGTGTGTGTGTATACCGCACTCTGTGTGTGTGTTCATACCGCACTTTGTGTGTATGTATACCGCACTCTGTGTGTGTATACCACACTCTGTGTGTATACCGCACTTTGTGTGTGTGTATACCACACTGTGTGTGCATACCGCGCTCTGTTTGTGTGTACCGCACTCTGTGTGTGTGTGTGCATACCGCGCTCTATGTGCGCATCCCACACTTTGTGTGTGTGCACCACACTCTGTGTGTGTAAACCATGCTGTGTGTGCATACCACACTTTGTGTGTGTGTGTACCGCACTCTATGTGTTTGTTTGTGTGTGTGTATACTGCGCTCTGTGTGTATACCACGCTCTGTGTGTGCATACTGCACTCTCTGTGTGTGTATACCGCACTCTGTGTGTGTGTGTATGTGTATACCGCACTCTGTGTGTGTGGGTATACCACGCTGTATATATCTGTGTGTGTATACCGCACTCTGTGTGTGGGTATACCGCGCTCTGTGTGTGGGTATACCGCGCTCTGTGTGTGTGCATACCGCGCTGTGTGTGCATACCGTGCTTTGTGTGCATACCGCGCTGTGTGTGTATACTGCACTTTGTGTGTGAGTGTGTGTATATACCACACTGTGTGTGCATACCGCGCTCTGTTTGTGTATACCGTGCTCTGTGTGTGTATACCGCACTCTGTGTGTGTGTGAATACCGCAAATCTGTGTGTGTGGGTATACCGCGCTGTATATGTGTGTGTGGGTATACCGCACTCTGTGTGTGTGCATACCGCGCTCTGTGTGTGTGCATACCGCACTCTGTGTATGTGCATACTGCGCTCTGTGGCACCTCTAAAGAGGGACACGTGGTATTACACACTCACCACCGGGTATTACACACTCACCGCCCGGTGCATTACACAATCACTGTCGTGAATTACACCCTCATGGTTGTGCATTATTCACTGGACCGTGTATTCCACACCACCACGTGCCCTGTGATTACACCACACCACTGCCCGTGTGATTACACACACCACATGCCCCGTGTATTACACCACACACAACTGCCCCCTGTGTATTTACACACACACACACATCACCTGTTAAACACCAGTCCCGTGTATGACACCACACACACTGCCCGTGTAGTTACACCACACACAATGCCCTTGTATTAAACAACACTCGTAGTACACCACACACACTGATCCGTGTATTACACACACACACTGCCCCGTGTATTACACAGATGCACTGCTCAAGAAAGACTGTCAACTCTGCTGCCTGCTCCTGTAACGTATGGCGCTTGTGTTTCCCAGTATATGAGGCTGAGCGTACTTGTGGTATTAGATGGACTATACCCACTAACTGTTTACTTAGCATTATACTTTCTGCACAGGGAGTTATTGTTATCATAGAAGCCTTATTTTGATCTCCTCTCTATGCTATTCATGCTATCTGACCCTGAATGGGGCGTTCCCTGTTTCAGTGATTCTATACGTATTAGAAACTATTAAGACCCGTCCAGGTGCAGTACCTATTTTACGGAGGGAGCGTTGTGGTCAAAAGGGAGTAAATCCTTTTGACGTGCCGTGGGAACGGGCCTGTATATCATTTTTCATTTCAGGCCGGTATCGGTTATGTTCATATATATTCGTTAAAATTTGTCTCATTTTCTATACAATTCATTCTTTATACAAGCTTAGGTTGATAATTCATATTATATGTTATTGAGTGCTGGGAAACAGCTACTATTTTCAAGGTTTATACTATTACACGGTTCACTGTATTAGTACACACACACACACACACAACACACACACACACACACACACACACACACCACACACACACACACACACACACACACACAACTGTCCGTATATTCCCCCACAATACTGCCCCGTCTATTACACACACTCCCCCTGTGGTATTACACCCACAACATGCCTGCTCTGTGTATTACGTACCTGTGATCTCAGCCAGCGTTCTCTCCCACAGTTTGCAGGCTGACAGGAGCTGGTGTCCTTTCTCCCTCGCGAATCGGAGGTGGGAATGCAGTCTGCATGTACAGGACCCCCAATATGTGGCGCTGGGACCCCACACCTTCCTCGTCTCCCTGTCACACACAGAGCACTCACTCATTGTGTGGGTTTTTGCCCCTGTCACACTCCACACAGCGCGGTACACACAGAGCGCGGTATGCACACACACAGCGCGGTATACACGCACACACCGCGGTATGCACACACACACACACAGAGCGCGATATGCACACACACCGCGGTATGCACACACACAGAGCGCGGTATGCACACACACACACATATACAGCACTATACCCACACACACAGAGTGCGGTATGCACACACACACACACAGAGTGCGGTATACACACACACACACACAGAGTGCGGTATGCACAAACAGAGCGCAGTATGCACATACACAGAGTGCGGTATGCACACACACACACACCATTATAACAGGCGGTATACCCACAAACACAGAGTGCAGGTATGGCAACACACACACACACAGAGTGCGGTATGCACAAACAGAGCGCAGTATGCACATACACAGAGTGTGTGCGGGGTATGCACCACACACAGAGCGCGGTATGCACACACACAGAGGTGCCGGTATACCCACACACATATACAGGCGGTATACCCAACACACAGATTTTGGCGGTATCACAAACACACAGAGTGCGGTATACACACACAAGAGCACGGTACACCCAAAACAGAGCGCTTGGTATGCACACACAGTGTGGTATATACACACACTGCACACACAAAGTGCGTATACCACACAGCACGCGGTTGCACAAAAAGCACGGTATGCCAAACAGCGGGAGCACAACACACGGGCGCGGTTATGACCCACACACAGCGAGCGGGTATACCACACACACAGAGTGCGGTATACACACACAGAGATTACAGGTGGTATACCCACACACACAGAGTGCCGTATTAACCACATACACACACACACAGAGGCGTATACAACACACAGGAGAGTGCAGTATGCACACAAGAGCGTGGTTACACAAGCGCAGTTATACACACCAAACAAACACATAGAGTGCGGTACACACACACAAAAGGTGGTCATGCACACACAGCATGGTTACCACACAGAGTGTGGTGCACACACACAAACGTGCGGGTATGCGCACAATNNNNGTGTGTGTGTGTAATACACGGGGCAGTGTGTGTGTGTGTAATACACGGGGCAGTGTGTGTGTGTGTGTAATACACAGGGCAGTGTGTGTGTGTAATACACGGGGCAGTGTGTGTGTGTGTAATACACGGGGCAGTGTGTGTGTGTAATACACAGGGCAGTGTGTGTGTGTAATACACGGGGCAGTGAGTAATGCACAGACAGTGAGGGTGTAATGCACAGACAGTGAGTGTGTAATGCACCGGGCGGTGAGTGTGTAATACACCGGGTGGTGAGTGTGTAATACCACGTGTCCCTCTTTAGAGGTGCCGTGGGAACGGGCCTGAGGAAGGGGCCCCCTTTTTTCCACCACATTTACTTCCTATAATTGCCCTTTTTTGGCTTCTGTTTCCCCTTTGTTCCACCCCCCCCTTATGTTGTTTCCCCTTTGTCCCATTCACCTCCCTCCCCCATGTGCCGGTTAGGCTTACATGTATTTGTTTATCAGTTTTCCTAGATATGTGTATTCATGCCGTATCTGTCTATGTATGTATGTATATATATATATATATATCCTGTATTGGTACTGGGAACACCTACCTTTTCCTGTATTAGTACTGGGAACACCGACCTTTTCCTGTATTAGTACTGGGAACACCGACCTTTTCCTGTATTAGTACTGGGAACACCGACCTTTTCCTGTATTGGTGCTGGGAACAACAACCTTTTCCTGTATTAGTACTGGGAACACCGACCTTTTCCTGTATTAGTACTGGGAACACCGATCCTTTCCGTATTGGTACTGGAACACGACCCCTTTGCCTGTATGTGGTTGGAACACCGACTTTCCGGTAGTTGTGTACGGGAAAACAAAGACATTTTCGTATTAGTATGGGAACACCGACCTTTCGACTGTTAATGCTGGGAACACAACTCTTTCCTGTTAGTACTGGGAACACACCGACCTTTTCCTTATTACGTACTGGGAACAACCGACCTTTTCCTGTATTAGTACTGGGAACACCGACCTTTCTGTATGTACTAAACCCCTTGATTTACTGGGAACACCGACCTTTGTCCTGCATATAGTACTTGGGCGAACACCGACCTTTTGCCTGTATAGTACTGGAACACCGACCCCTTGTCCTGTTTAGTACTGGGAACACCGACCTTTTCCTGATTGTACGGGAACCAACGACCTTGTCCTGTATTTATAGTACACGATTCGGAGTACGGCGAAAACCGACCTTTTCTGGTATTAGTACTGGGAACAACCGCACCTTTTCCTGCTATGCAGTACTGGGAACAAACCGACCTTTTTTCCTATGTCACTGGGACCGCCGTTCGATAGTACTGGGAAAACACACAATTCTGTATAGTACTGGAACACGACCGACTCTTCTGTATTGGTACTAGGGAACACACGACCTACCTTTCCTGATATTAGTACTGTGGGACACAGTCACCGGACTACTTTTCCTGTATTATGTACTGGGAAAACACGACCGACGCTTTTCATGTTTAGTCTAGGAAACACCGACCGTGTTCCCTGTTATTGTATGGTGAACACCACCGCACTTTTCCTGTATGGACGGGAACCACGACCTGTTCTGTATTGAATGTACACAATACCACCTTTCTGATGGTACGGACACGACCTTTTCCTAGTTAGTACTGGGAACACCGCCTTTTTCCCTGTATTGTGTACTGGGAAAACAACCGACCTTTCCGGTTTAGTCTGGGAACAACCGACCTTATTTCTCCTGTATTAGTACTGGGAACACCGACTTTTTCCTGAGTTGTACCTGGAAACCGACCTTTTCTGTATTAGTACTGGAACACCGACCTTTCCTGTTATTAGTACTAGGGGAACCACCGACCTTTTCTGTGTCGGACCCCGACTCTGTGAGTACTGGACGATTGTTAAGGAACCGACCTTTCCTGTATTAGTGCTGGGAACACCGACCTTTTCCTGTATTAGTAACTGGGAAAAGACCTTTTCCTGTATTAGTCTGGACCGATGTATTGAGGAATTCGACTTTTCCGTATTAGTCTGGGAAACACCGACCTTTTCCGTATTAGTATGGACGATCTTAGTGACAACCGACCTTCCTTATTAACTGCACCTACCTGCTGTTTAGTATGGCCACACCACTTTCTGTCTAGACTGGGAACACCGACCTTTTCCCTGTAGTGGTAAACTGGGAGGCCCAGGGTCCATCCCTTTGTTCCCTTGACACTCTACATACTTATTTCTCCATTTTCTCTTTACATCTGGAGTGCCGTCTAACGCCATAGCGTTTTTGGATAATGTATAACCCGGCTCACTTAATGTAAACCCATGTGTTTTTGGTATCAGAACTCTGATGCCCAGGACATACGTGAAAACGAGAGGTAAACTCTCAACTGATTAACTTCCTGGACAATTTTATAATAAATTAAAACAGTGTGTGTGTGTGAATACACGGGCAGGTGTGGTGGGTTCGTGTGTGTGTAATACACGGGGCAGGTGTGTAATACACCGGGTCAGTGGTGTGTAAATACACAGGGCAGTGTGTGTGTAAACACGGGCCAGTGGGTGTGTAATACACGGACGATGGGTGTGTAAACACGGGGCAGTGTGTGTGTATACCCCGGCGGCAGTTTGTGTAAACACGGGGACAGTGGTGTGTAATACACAGTGGCCGTGAGTGTGTAATACCAACCGGCGGTGATGTGATAATACACCGGCGGTGATTGGTCTCAACCCTGTTGTAATACACGGCGGTGGATTGTGTAATACCCGGCTAGTGAAGTGAATACACTCGGCGGGTGAGAGTGTAAACACCGGGCGGATGAGAGTGTAACACGGTTAGATTCAGCGTGAAGGTAATACACCGGGGGGATACAACGGGTGAGAGAGTGTAATACACCGGGCGGTGAGTGTGTAATACACGTGCGGGAGTGTGTTAATACAACCGGCGGTTGAGATTTAGGGTATTGAGTGAGAGTGTAATACAAATCGGTTGGTGAAGGTGGTAGTAACACCGCGGTGAGTGTGTAATACACGCCGTGGTGAGAGTGTAATACAATCGGTGGTGAGTGTGTATACAACCAGGTTCGGTGGTGTGTAA
The DNA here is from genome assembly GCA_036426205.1 of Ascaphus truei. NCBI lineage: Eukaryota > Metazoa > Chordata > Amphibia > Anura > Ascaphidae > Ascaphus > Ascaphus truei. The sequence continues at coordinate 20,906 of WSYH01008353.1, forward strand.
TACACCGGCGGTGAGAGTTAATACACCGGCGGTGAGTGGTAATACACCGCGGGTCTGAGGTGAGGGTGGAGATACCACGGTGAGTGTAATACACCGGCGAGTGAGAGTGTAATACACCGGCGGTGAGAGTGTATACACCGCGGTGAGTGTTACACGGCCGGTGTTAGGGTAATACACCGGCGTTGTGAGAGTGTAAACGCTAGGGAACCGCGGCGGTATAGGTATACGGGGAGGGGTGCGTGTTGAATAACATCGGCGGGTGAGAGTGTAATACATGCAGTTGTGGTGAGTGTGTAGTAACAGACCGGGGCTTGTTGTTGTTGTAGTGGTAAGACACCGCGCGGTGAGGTGTAATAATGCGGAGACAATCGCGTGGTGTACCACCGGTGAGTTGGTGTAATACACCGGCGTGTGGAGAGTGTATACACCGGGCCGTGGAGTGTGGAAACACACCGTGTCGGTGAGGTGTGGTGTAATACACCGGGCGGTTAGAGGTGGGTGTGTACAACAACCGCGGTGTAGAGTGTAATTACATCGGCGTGGTTGTAGGGGTGGTTTGTAATACACCGGTCGGGTGGGGAAGTGTATACTAGCGGTTGGTGAGTGTGTAATACACACGGGCGGGTGTGTAATACACGGCGGTGAGTGTAATACACGGCGGTGATGTAGTGTAATACTATCGGTGCTGTGAGTGTGTAATTAAAACACGAACGGCGGTGGAGTGTGTAAACTACAACGGCGGTGGAGGTGAATACACCCGGCGGTGGATGAGGTAATACCCGGGCGGTGGAGTGTAATACACCGGCGTGTGAGGGTGTAATACACCGGGTGAGAGTGTTATACACGGCGGTGGCCCGTGGGTGTTAACTGTGGGTGACGTAATACACCGGGCGGTGAGTGTGTAAACCGCCGGCGGCTGTGAGTGTTAATAAGCGGAGTACACCCGCGGTGAGGTTGTATCAAACCGGGCCGGTGATGTTGTTAATACACCGGCGGGAGTATGTAGGTTAGTAGTACACCAGGCGGTTGAGGTGTGATATACACCGCGGGTGAGAGTGTAATACACCGGGCGGTGAGAGGTAATACACGACGGGACGGTGTAGTCCGTCGTGCTGTGTAATACAACCGGCGGTGAGTGTAATACCCGGGCGTGAGGTGCTAACTACACTGGGCGGAGGGCAGATAAGACGGTGATTTATGGAATAACCGGAGGGTGAAACCGCATATCTCACATTTCTCTAGATGTCTCCCCCTTGGACAGAGGCGGGAAGTATCTCCCTTCTCCTCCTCTAGTGCACAGACCTCACCCATTCCAATACTGACCTCCGACCTCTCACTCCCAGTCTGATCCCCTGCCCAACTCAACTATTTCCTCGCCTTCTATCTCTCTACTTCCCCTTAAACATGTGTGTGAGACCGATCTCAGATCATATTACCCTTGACCCACTAAACCCAGCTAACCATGCCCGGTTCTTCTCCGCCTTGTGGACCAGCTTGTGTCTGCGCAACGCTCTCTTAACTCAGCGCATCATTACACGTCTCCTAGATTCATCTCCAATCAGTTTACTCACTCACTCACTCACCTCTGCGGAAACACCACTCACCACAGTAGACAGCACAGCCATCATATTGCCTAAATTCCACAGGACATTACGTCCTCCTCTCATTACTACTCAACTGTCTCAGCCCCTGGTACGTCACCCACTTCTCCTTCACACGTTGCACCGGGTGTTTGAGACAAGCCCTCTCCTGGCTTCCATCCTACCACCACTTTCATTGCCTGGTCACCCTTTATGGCATCAGTACGAACGCCACCTTCTTGCTCTTGCTGCTTGCTGTTGGATTTATAACTCAAAGGCCCGGCTCTGGGTCCTCTCCTCTTTCTCGTTGTGTACGCTTTCCTCTGTGAACTTATACTTCCTTTGGCTTCAAGTATGTCCTGTTTGGAGATGAACAATGGTATCTCTCCACCGACCCTCACCAATCGGTGGCGTATTCCCAGTTTCCTTTTCTCTGTTTTAACCTACTAAATATGTTAAGCCTGCCCTTTTCTCCCCCTCGTACCCAATGCACCTTCTCCTCTCTAGGCATGTGTGGAGTGGTGAGAGAGGTTGCAACAACACACAACACCACCCGCTACATGGTAATCCTGGCTTCCGTCGTGCTCACAAATTTATATATCCGGAAGATGCTTGTGTTAGGTCGGCAATTGCCACAGAATGCTTTTCTTAGTGGCGGTGTTTTTCGAATCCATGCACGTTCGTGCGCGCGAGAAGCGGGTCGCGTTGCGCAAGAAACAGTTCTCAAAACCGATTTCCTGCCGCGACCAGGCTGCGGCCCGTGTAGCGGTTCGCCCAATTAGGGCAACAGCTACGTGACGCCCCCCCCTCCGGCACGCCCCCCACGGCCAGTCTAGCACTAGGCCAGGGAAGCAACTCGGCGAGTAATTCACATGATGGCCGAGGCCTTTTAGAGGTGAGCGTACAGTTTAAGGGTGTGTGATATGCATGGCAGGATTTGGTGGGGTATCAATATACTTTTCCTGGGCCAGGACTTTGGCTGCATGAGACTCTGACCTTCTCATTCTCCATCAATGCTCTGCAGGGAAGTTTGGTTATCTGGCAATATGCTCCTAGTTCAACCTTCCCGACGCTTTGTCCTTTTGATCTCCCTGAATCTTCATGCCCACTGGCTCTCTCTGGGGGGGCTGCTCATCGTACCTACCCTCTTCTTTCAGTGAGCCCATGAGTCGCCGCCACCCCCCGGTCAGGTGATCTCCTGTGTTTGCACCTTATTCTCTTTATGAGGGGCAGCGTAAACTGATGAAGTATGATACAGATTAATACAGAATCAGATATAACTAAATACTGGAACAGGAACTGGATACAAAGCCAAAGGACCTGAGAGAATCCAGGCACATTAAGCTGATCTCCCACTTCTCCTCCTAACCTAATCCCTAACTGCCCAATCTCCCTGACCACCCCTCTCTCCTAACTGCCCCATCTCCCTGACCACCCCTCTCTCTCCTAACTGCCCCCATCTCCCTGACCACCCTATTCACTAAGCCCCATCTCCCCTGACCACCCCTCTCTCCATAATGCCCCATCTCCATGACCACCCTTCTCTCCTAACTGCCCCATCTCCGACCATCCCTCTCTCTCCTAACTGACCCATCTCCCTGACCATCCCTCTCTCTCCTAACTGCCCCTATCTCCCTGACCACCCCTCTCTCTCCTAACTGCCCCCATCTCCCTGACCCCCTCTCTCTCCTAACTGCCCCCATCTCCCTGACCACCCCTCTCTCTCCTAACTGCCCCAATCTCCGACCACCTCTCCTAAACTCCACCCGACAACCTCCTTAACTGCCACATCTTCCTGACCACCCCTCCTCTCTCTAAACTGCCCACATCTCACTGACCACACTCTCTCTCCTAACTGCCCCAATCTCCTGACCACCCTCTCTCTCCTAACTGCCCCATCTCCCGCCACCTTCCTAGGCCCCACTCCTGACCCTCTCCTAACTGCCCCACCAATCCCTGCACCCCTCCTCGCAATACTGCCCCATCTCGGACCACCCCGTCTCCTGACCCTAACTGCCCTCCACTTGCCACTGCCCCTCCCCGATACCCTATGTCTCCTAACTGGCCCCCCCATCTTTGACCACCCCTCTCTCAGTCCTAACTTCCCCCATTCTTCTGACACCCCTATCTAACTAATCTGAACGGATTATACATCTGACACCCCTCGCTCTCCTACTGACCCCCTATTTACGGGACACCCTCTTCTCTCCCTAAGGCCCCATCAATCTGACCCCCTCTCTCTCCTTAAACTGCACCCCATCTACCATGACCACCCTCATGTGCATAACTGACCCCATCTCCCTGACACCCCCTCTCTCTCCTACTGCCCCCAAATCCCCGACCATCACTTCTCTATCAATAACTGACCCCATCTCCCTGACCACCACCTTCATATCTAAATGACCCCACATCTCCAGATGATGCACCCTTCTCATTTCTCTCCTAACTGAAAACAACCTCCCAGACCACCCATCTCTCCTAACTGCCCCCATCTCTCTGATCACCCCTCTCTTTCCCTCCTAACTCTCCCCCATCTCTCCTCAGAGCTGTTATGTTTAGGGTTACTTCCCCCACGGAACTGGTCCCAATGGGACACTTTCCTGGACATTTTTACTGGAGAGGTGAGAACCCCCCCCCCCCCCCCCCCCACCTCAATCGTCGATCTCCCACCCAATCTGTTGATCCTCCCCAACCAATCTGTCTGATCATCACCTCACCCAAGCGGTCTGATCCTCACCACTCATCTGTCTGTCCTCCCCACCCATATGTTGCTGATTCATCCCAACCCAATACTGTCGATCCTCCCCACCACATGTATGTGAACCCCTCCCCCAATCTGTCTGATCCTCCCCACCCAATCTGTCTGATCCCCACCCAATCTGTCTGATCCTCCCCATCCAATCTTTCTGATTCCACCCCCCCCACACTGTATGTGTAACCCTCCCCCAATCTGTCTGATCCTCCCCACCCAATCTGTCTGATCCTCCCCACCCAATCTGTCTGATCCTCCCCACCCCAATCTGTCATGATCCCCCCCATCGGTCGGATCCTTCCCACCCAATTATCTGTCTGCATCCTACACACCCAATCTTGTCTGATCCTCACAAACCCTTAATTCTGTCGACCTCCTTTTCCACCCAATCTGTTGATCCTCCCACCCAATCTGGTCTGATCCTACCCTACACCAATTCGTTTGATCCTCACCCACCCATCTGTTGATCTACCAACCACACAATCTTGGCTCGTGAATCCTCCACACCAATCTGTTGGCCACCCCCCCCCCCCCCCACACACTGTGATGTGTACCCTCCCCCACAATCTGCCTGATCTACCCTACATATGATAACCCTCCCCCATCAGAGCAGGGCTGCAATTTCTCCCCAGAAGTGATTTTTTTTTTTCTTAGGGCGACTGGAAACGTGGGCAGGGTAAATGGCAGATGAGGTTGGATACAGATAAATGTAAGTTTGAATGCGGATGCCAAGGAATAAAAAGGCGACTTACAAATGTAAATGGGGATAAATTGGGAGAATCCTTGATGGAGAAGGATTAGGAGTGTGCGGTCGACAGCAGGCTTAGCAATAGTGACAATGTAATGCAGTTAGTTGCAAAGGCAAACAGGATCTTAACTTTGCATTAAACGGCCAATGGATGGAAGGGAACGTTAAACCTAATTATGCTCCTTTACAAAGTCTATACGTAAGACACACCTTGGAATATGGCGTACAATTTTGCGGTCAATCCTAAGAAAATACATGTATGCGAACTAGAGACGAGTGCAGAGGTAGAAAGAGTAGGAGAGAAGAGCCACAAATGAATAAAGGGGGTTGGACAACTAACTTATGAGGAGAGGCTTGAGCTACTAGATTTATTTACTATACTACAGTATGATTGGTGATATGTAACTATATCAAATAGTGTAGAGACAATAAGAAAACGAACCACCTGAATCACTAAGTACGCCCCAAATGGCGTAATTATATAGAAAGCTACACAGGGAGAACGGAGAAACACTCCAAAGGGGAATAATATTAAATTAGAAAAAATGCAACTCCGCACTCAATATTCAGTCAGAAAGAATATACGTCAAACCAGCGATATTATAGATTATCAGAAAGTCTATCATGGCAATAATAAAGTGAAATATGTGCAAGTTATTAATTCAGATTCAAACTGGAATATAACAACGTTCCGATCAGAGTATCAAAAAGAGGTTGTACTTGATCTCAGGTCTGTAATTAGTGGCGCAGGAGTGTGTTGCTGTTGCATTTTTTTTTGCAACTGCTAAATTGACGTTCGGCCCAAGGCCTTTCTCAAAGAGCAACGGGCATTTAAATCATAAATGAGAGACGGACCTCGTGGAGGCCGAAACAGTCAATTTAGAGGCTATCATTAAATCACTTTTCTAGCAGAACCAGATAGGCCTTCGGTCTTTCCTTACATGACATGACTTTTACCAACTTCCATCTGTCTGACTTCCCCCCCTCTATCGCCGACTCTCCCCTATCGTGTGATCTTCCGCATCTGTCACACCCATCGTGTCTTGAATCTTCCTCTCCCCTCTCCCATCTGCCTGACCTCTCCCTCATCTGTCTGACTCTCCCCCATCTTTCTGACTCTCCCCGCATCTGTCTGACATCGTCTGTCCTGACTTCTCACTCTGCCGATTGTCGAAGTCGCACACCCTTATCTGTCTGACTCTCCCACCGATTGTTATGACTCTCCCCCCTATCTGTCTGAAGTCTCCACCCCACTATCTGGTATGACTACCACCCTAATAGGGTCATGAATTCTCCTCCCATCTTTTTTTGCGGCCAATGCTCTCCCCCGATGTCGACTCTCCCCAGATGTTACAGTCTGACCTCTCCCCAGATCTGTCTGACTCTCTCCCTTGATCTGTCTGACTATCCCGATCGTGCTGACTCCCCCGATCGTCTGACTCTACCCGACTGTTGCTCTCCCGCCAGTCTGGTATGACTCTCCCCCGATCTGTCTGACTCTCCCCCGATCTGTCTGACTCTCCCCCGATCTGCCTGACTCTCCCCCGATCTGTCTGACTCTCCCCCGATCTGTCTGACTCTCCCCCGATCTGTCTGACTCTCCCCCGACTCTCCCTCCACAGGGTTTCCTGGAGACCTCCATCCTTTTCTATGGGTTTTACACAGAGGGGAAGATTCGTGGCTCGTGGTTCAATATCCGCCTAGGATACCTGCTTCCCCCTCTTGTCTTCCTGCTGCTCTGCGGCCTGTGTCTCCTGCGGCGGTGAGAACCCAAACCTGACCCCCCAAATCTGGACTTCTTCCAACCCCTAAAAACATGACCCCAACCCTCTCCCAAAACCTCTTCCTTTCCTCCTAAATTCTGCCCCTCTACCCCTCAATAGCTCAACCTACCCCCCCCCCCAAACCTTCCCCTCACAGCACAGTGCATGGCGTGACGGAGAAGCGTGTTTGGAGTCGCGATTACAGGACACGGATTAGCACGAAGGTGTTCGCTGGTTGGGAATTCTGTGTGCGAGGAGCAGAGACGCCTGTCCTGAAGCAGCAGAGTCTGAGCAACGACATCAAGGTGTGTGTAACACTGTGTGTGCGTGTGTGTGACACTGTGTGTTACTGTGTGTTATCCTGAACATAGTGAGTGCTACTAACTTCCTGTGTGTGTCCCAGTATCCTTCTCTTGGTAACGCTGTACCTGTGGCTGTGTGTGTGTATGTGACACTATGTGTGTACCCCTCTCTGGGTAACGCTGTACCTCTGGCTGTGTGTATGTGACACTGTGTGTGTACCCCTCTCTTTGTAACGCTGTACCTATGGCTGTGTGTGTGTACCCCTTTCAGTGTGATGCTGTACCTCTGGCTGTGTGTGTACCCCTCTCTGGGTAATGCTGTACCTCTGGCTGTGTGTGTACCCCTCTCTGGGTAACGCTGTACCTCTGGCTGTGTGTGTACCCCTCTCTGGGTAACGCTGTACCTCTAGCTGTGTGTGTACCCCTCTCTGGGTAATGCTGTACCTCTGGCTGTGTGTGTACCCCTTTCTGTGTGATGCTGTACCTCTGGCTGTCTATGTACCCTTCTCTGGGTAAAGCTGTACCTCTGGCTGTGTGTATGTGACACTGTTTGTGTACCCCTCTCTGGGTAATGCTGTACCTCTTGTGACATAGTCCAAAGATGTTAGGCAGCTTTCTGCCCCATTTTAGAGCAGAAAGTGCAGGAATAGTTACAAATGATCCGTTCCACAGCTTCCCATTAACTCAGGCAGCTGGATGGAAAATCCAGACCACAGATTACCATGGCTCTAGTTCTCCCTCACCTGCTCTTCTAATCACATGCACAGGTATTTAGAGCAGAGAGGTTTTGCATTTCTCTCTCTCTCCTTGGGGCTGGGGGTGTCGCTGCTCCCCTGCATCCAGTATCGGGGTTGACGGCCCCTCCACGTATCACAGTACCAGAGGATTTGCCTGGACTCCACGAACAGATAAGACAAAACAAATGGTTACTGCTGTTGCTAAAAGACTGTACTGTATCTTGTGACCCTAAATGAGAGAGCATTGTTTGAAGCTGGGGAACCAGTTTAGTTGGCCAGCAGCTGTTAGAGAGACTGATTCTGATGTGTAGTTAGATCCCTGAAAGGGATAGGATTTTGCTTATATGATTTTGGTTTTATTTCTTGAAATAACAGTGTGGGAAATATGGTAACACTGAAATATGTGAACTGCTGAATGAAAGTATCTGAGTACCTCTAACCTTCACATGTTAAAGCTGCAGTACCTTACTTGGATGAAAATAAAGCAGGCAGAAGCCTGAGTTAAGCAGCATAATACTTTGCATGATCCTGTTTGTTGTATAATTAACCCTAGAAGACTGTGTCGGGAAGAACCCAGACAGACGTCAGCACTACAAAAGAGGGGCGTTTGTCACACTCTGTATGTGTGTGTACCCCTCTCTGTGTGACGCTGTACCTCTGGCTGTGTGTGTAACCCTCTCTGGGTAACGCTGTACCTCTGGCTGTGTGTGTACCCCTCTC